>JAVSCE010017490.1:0-192394 GCA_032199065.1 Smutsia gigantea
AAATTAACACACAGAAATCTGTTGCTTTCCTATACAATAGTGATGAACTAACAGAAAGAGAAATCAGAAAAACAATTCCATTCACAATTGCATCAAAAAGAATAAAATACCTAGGAATAAACCTAACGAAGGAAGTGAAAGACCTGTACTCTGAAAACTACAAGACACTCCTAAGAGAAATTAAAGAGGACACTAACAAATGGAATGCATCCCATGCTCTTGGCTAGGAAGAATAAATATTGTCAAAATGGCTATACTACCTAAAGCAATCTACAGATTCAATGCAATCCCTATCAAACTACCAACAGCTTTCTTCAATGAACTGAAACAAATAATTCTAAAATTCATATGGAGCCACAAAAGACCCCGAACAGCCAAATCAATCCTGAGAAGGAGGAATAAAACAGGGGGAATTACACTCCCTGACTTCAAGCTCTACTACAAAGCCACAGTAATCAAGACAATTTGGTATTGGCACAAAAACAGACCCACAGACCAGTGGAACAGAATAGAAATCCAAACATTAACCCAAACATATACAGTCAATTAATATTTGATAAAAGTGCCTTGGATATAGAATGGGGAGATGACAGCCTCTTCAGCAGCTGGTGTTGGAAAAACTGGACAGCTACATGTAAGAGAATGAAACTGGACTACTGTCTAGCCCCATACATAAAGGTAAACTCAAGGTGGATCAAAGACTTGAATGTAAGGCATGAATCCGTAAAACTCTTAGAAAAACATAGGCAAAAATCTCCTGGACATAAACATGAGCAACTTCTTCATGAACATATCTCCCCGGGCAAGGGAAACAAAAGCAAAAATGAACAAGTGGGACTATATCAAGCTGAAAAGCTTCTGTACAGCAAAGGACACCATCAGTAGAACAAGGAGACATCCTACAGTATGGGAGAATATATTCATGAAAAACGTATCTGATAAGGGCTTGACATCCAAAATATATAAAGAACTCATGCACCTTAACAAACAGAAAGCAAATAATACAATTAAGAAATGGGCAGAGGACATGAATAGACACTTCTCCAAAGAAGAAATTCAGATGGCCAACAGGCACATGAAAAGATGCTCCACATCGCCAATCATCAGAGAAATGCAGATTAAAACCACAATGAGATATCACCTCACACCAGTGAGGATGGCCAACATCCCAAACACAAACAACAACAAATGTTGGCGAGGATGTGGAGAAAAGGGAACCCTCCTACACTGCTGGTGGGACTGCAAATCAGTTCAACCATTGTGGAAAGCGGTATGGAGGTTCCTCAAAAAACTCAAAATAGAAATACCATTTGACCCAGGAATTCCACTCCTAGGAATTTACCCTAAGAATGCAGCAGCCCAGTTTGAAAAAGACATATGCACCCCTATGTTTATCACAGCACTATTTACGATAGCCAAGAAATGGAAGTAACCTAAGTGTCCATCAGTAGATGAATGGATAAAGAAGATGTGGTACATATACACAATGGAATATTATTCAGCCATAAGAAGAAACAAATCCTACCATTTGCAACAACATGGATGGAGCTAGAGGGTATTATGCTCAGTGAAATAAGCCAAGACGAAAAAGACAAGTATCAAATGATTTCACTCATATGTGGAGTATAAGAACAAAGAAAAAAAACTGAAGGAACAAAACAGCAGCAGACTCACAGAACCCAAGAACGGACTAATAGTTACCAAACGGAAAGGGACTGGGGAAAATGGGCGGGAAGGGAGGGATAAGAGGGAAAGGGGGGCATTACGATTGGCAGATGTAATGTTGGGGGGGCACGGGGAGGGCAGTACAACTCACAGAGGACAGGTGGTGATTCTATAGCATCTCACTATGCTGATGGACAGTGACTGTAGTGGGGTTGGTGGGGGGGACCTGATGAAGGGGTAGTTTAATAATCGTAATATTGCACAAGTAATTGTAAATTAATGATAATAAAATAAATTATAGTATAAAAGAAAAAAAGAGATGAGAGAAATAGGGACAAACAGGGTGGATGGGAAATACTGAGAGGGAAGAGGAAGAAAGACTCTGAGAAGAAAATAGATTCCAGGTTAGAGAGGGAGAGAAGGTGAAAGACGGACATATATACTCAAAGGAAAGAGGAGAGCCACTTGGAAGGTTCTAGCTTCTCCTCTGTCCAGAGCTGGCCTGCTTCTCTGACCCCTACTTTCTTGCTTAGTTACATTGGATTATACCTGTTAGTTAGCTGGAGACAAATGCTTTTGTCACCCTTAGTTTTTCCCTTGGGCATTGTAGTGAACACCGTTGGTGACTCGCCCACAGCCACTTGTTGCTCTGTATCCCTGAGGGTGTCTAATATGCTGAGGGTGTCTTCCTGTGGGCACAGCACCCTCTCCACTTCTGGGCTCTCTCTCAGCCCTGGGTGTGTGGGCAGGCTGGGCAGATGGGAGCTGGAGAATATCTACCCTGCTCTCTTTGCCGGTAGGTGGATCAATTCGGAGGGGAGTCTATACTGTCTCTGCGGTCCACACTAGGATGGAGCTTTAGTTGCCCACTGGGCTAACTGGACCCAAAACACACTGTTAATTGGCTTCCATCCCTTGTTTGTCTTTCCCGCTCCTTTCCCTGCTGGCGCTTCCTGGGGTTGCCTCCCAAATAAACTACTTGCACTCGAAAAAAAAAAAAAAAGCAAGACGAATCTATATGCTGCTTACAAGAGACTCACCTCAACCCAAAGATATACACAGATTAAAAGTGAAGGGATGGAAAAAGGTATTTCATGCAAACAACAAAGAGAAAAAAGGAGGTGTTGCAGTACTTGTATCAGACAAAATAGACTTCAAAACGAAGAAGGTAGCAAGATATAAAGAAGGACATTACATAATGATAAAGGGGTCAGTCCAACAAGAAGATATAACCATTATAAATGTATATGCACCCAACACAGGAGCGCCAGCATATATGAAACAAATACTAACAGAATTAAAGGAGGAAATAGACAGCAATGCATTCATATTAGGAGACGTCAACACACCACTCACTCCAAAGGACAGATCAACCAGACAGAAAATAAGTAAAGACACAGAGGCACTGAACAACACACTAGAACAGATGGACCTAACAGACATCTACAGAACTCTACACCCAAAAGCAACAGGATACACATTCTTCTCAAGTGCACATGGAACATTTTCCAGAATAGACCACATACTAGGCCACAAAAAGAACCACAGCAAATTCAAAAATATTTAAATCTTACCAACCAACTTCTCAGATCACAAAGATATAAAACTAGAAATAAATTTTAGAAAGAAATCAAAAAGGCTCACAAATACATGGAGACTTAACAACATTCTCCTAATTAATCAATGGGTTAACGACCAAATCAAAACAGAAATCAAGAATATATGGAGACTAATGACAACAACAACACAAAGCCACAACTTCTGTGGGACGCAGCAAAGGCAGTTCTAAGAGGAAAGTATATTGCAATCCAGGCCTATTTAAAAAAGGAAGAACATTCCCAAATGAATAGTCTAAAGACACAATTACTGAAATTGGAAAAAGAAGAACAAATGAGGCCCAAAGTCACCAGAACGAGAGACATAATAAAGATCACAGAAGAAATAAATAAAATTGAGAAGAATAAAAAATAGAAAAAAAATCGATAAAACCAAGAGCTGGTTCTTTGAAAAAATAAACAAAATAGATAAACCCCTAGCCAGACTCATTAAGAGAAAAAGAGAATCTACACACATAAACACAATCAGAAATGAGAAAGGAAAAATAACGATGGACCCCACAGAAATACAAAGAATTATAAGAGAATATTATGAGAATCTATATGCTAACAAGCTGGAAAACATAGAAGAAATGAACAGCTTCTTAGGAAAACACAACCTTAGAAGACTGACCAAGCAAGAAACAGAAAAACTAAACAGACCAATCACCAGCAACGAAATAGAATCGGTAATCAAAAAAAATACCCAAGAACAAAACCCCCGGACCTGATGGATTCATCTCTGAATTCTACCAGACATATAGAGAAGAAATAACACTGATTCTCCTTAAAGTTTTCCCAAAAATAGAAGAGGAGGGAATACTTCCAAACTCATTCTATGAAGCCAGCATCACTCTAATACCAAAACTGGGCAAAGACCTCACCAAAAAAGAAAATTACAGACCAATATCCCTGATGAGCGTAGATGCAAAAATACTCAACAAAATATTAGCAAACCGAATTCAAAAATACATCAAGAGGATCATACACCATGATCAAGTGGGATTCATCCCAGGGATGCAAGGATGGTACAACATTCGAAAGTCCATCAACATCATCCACCACATCAACAAAAAGAAGAACAAAAACCACATGATCATCACCATAGATACTGAAACAGCATTTGACAAAATTCAGCACCAATTCATGATTAAAACTCTCAACAAAATGGGTAGAGGGCAAGTACCTCAACATCGTAAGGGCCATATATGACAAACCCACAGCTAACATCATACTTAACAGCGAGAAGCTGACAGCTTTTCATCTAAGATCGGGAACAAAACAAGGATGCCCACTCTCTCCACTGTTATTCAACATAGTACTGGAGGTCCAGCCATGGCAATCAGACAAAACAAAGACATACAAGTCATCCAGAGTGGTAAAGAAGAAGTCAAATTGTCACTATTTGCAGATGACATGATACTGTACATAAAAAACCCTAAAGACTCCACTCCAAAACTACTAGAACTAATATCTGAATTCAGCAATGTTGCAGGATACAAAATTAACACACAGAAATCTGTTGCTTTCCTATACAATAGTGATGAACTAACAGAAAGAGAAATCAGAAAAACAATTCCATTCACAATTGCATCAAAAAGAATAAAATACCTAGGAATAAACCTAATGAAGGAAGTGAAAGACCTGTACTCTGAAAATTACAAGACACTCCTAAGAGAAATTAAAGAGGACACTAACAAATGGAAATGCATCCCATGCTCTTGGGTAGGAAGAATCAATATTGTCAAAATGGCTATACTACCTAAAGCAATCTACAGATTCAAAGCAATCCCTATCAAATTACCAACCGCTTTCTTCAATGAACTGGAACAAATAATCAAAATTCATATGGAACCACAAAAGACCCCGAATAGCCAAAGCAATCCTGAGAAGGAGGAATAAGACAGAGTGAATTACCCTCCCTGACTTCAAGCTCTACTACACAGCCACAGTAATCAAGACAATTTGGTATTGGCACAAAAACAGACCCACAGACCAGTGGAACAGAATAGAAAATCCAAACATTAACCCAAACATATACAGTCAATTAAGATTTGATAAAGGAGCCTTGGATATACAATGGGGAGATGACAGCCTCTTCAGCAGCTGGTGTTGGAAAAAACTGGACAGCTACATGTAAGAAAATGAAACTGGACTACTGTCTAGCGCCATACACAAAGGTAAACTCAAGGTGGATCAAAGACCTGAATGTAAGTCATGAAACCATAAAACTCTTAGAAAAAAACATAGGCAAAAATCTCTTGGACATAAACATGAGCGACTTCTTCATGAACATATCTCCCGGGCAAGGGAAACAAAAGCAAAAATGAACAAGTGGGACTATATCAAGCTGAAAAGCTTCTGTACAGCAAAGGACACCATCAGTAGAACAAAAAGACATCCTACAGTATGGGAGAATATATTCATAAATGACATATCCAATAAGGGGTTGACATCCAAATTATATAAAGAGCTCACGCACCTCAACAAACAAAAAGCAAATAAGACAATTAAAAAATGGCAGAGGAACTGAATGGACCCTTCTCCAAAGAAGAAATTCAGATGGCCAACAGGCACATGAAAAGATGCTCCACATTGCTAATCATCAGAGAAATGTAAATTAAATCCACAATCAGATATTACCTCACACCAGTTAGGATGGCCACCATCCCGAAGGCAAACAACAACAAATGTTGACAAGGCTGTGGAGAAAGGGGGACCCTCCTACACTGTGGCTGGGAATGTTAATTAGTTCAACCATTGTGGAAAGCAGTATGGAGGTTCCTCAGAAAACTCAAAATAGAAATACCATTTGGCCCAGGAATTCCACTCCTAGGAATTTACCCTAAGAATGCAGCACCCCAGTTTGTAAAGGACAGATGCACCCCTATGTTTATTTCAGCACTATTTACAATAGCCAAGAAACGGAAGCAACCTAAGTGTCCATCAGTAGATGAATGGATAAAGAAGAGGTGGTACATATACACAATGGAATATTCAGCCATAAGAAGAAAACAAATCCTACCATTTGCAGCAACATGGATGGAGCTAGAGGGTATTATGTTCAGTGAAATAAGCCAAGCCGAAAAAGACAAGTATCAAATGATTTCACTCATATGTGGAGTATAAGAACAAAGAAAAAAAACTGAAGGAACAAAACAGCAGCAGAATCACAGAACCCAAGAACGGACTAATAGTTACCAAAGGGAAAGGGACTGGGGAAAACGGGCAGGAAGGAAGGGATAAGAGGGAAAAGGGGGCATTACGATTAGCAGATGTACTGTTGGGGGGGGTACGGGGAGGGCAATACAACTCAGAGAAGACAAGTAGTGTTTCTATAGCATCTCATTACGCTGATGGACAGTGACTGTAATGGTGTTGGTAGGGGGGACCTGAAGAAGTGGTCGTTTAATAACCATAATCTTGCACATGTAATTGTAGATTAATGATAAAAAATAAATTATATTAAAAAAAGGAAAATAATATAATTCAATAAGTTAGAAGAAGAATAAAATAATATGAGAATACTAATAAAAAGATAGAATTTAATGTATTAAAAATAAAGGTATGAGCTTATCAATGGGGTTATTTAGGATAAAAAGAAGTTAAAAAAGGAGAAAGCACAAAAAACATGAAATAATAAAGAATGATGAACTAACAGAGTGATGAAAAAGCTTTAAACTAAAATAATTATGTCTTACTTGTTTCAAAATGAAATAAAATGATTTTCCAGGAATATGTGATGCCTAATTTTAATCTTAGAAAAATCTAAACAGACCATTACATACATAGACAATGTCACATTTTAAAGATTTAGTCAGCCTGTCTTCCAAAAGAAGTTCTGCATAATTTCCTAGGGGGAATTGAACCAAAATTTTAAGGAACTCTAATATTTTTAAAAATGTTTTGGAATATTAAAGAATATAGTTATATAAGTTCATGCATTCCCAAACAGATAGCCATAACCACAAAATACACAAACAAAATTTAAAACATAGCCAGTTTCAAAAACAAATTAAGTATCTCCATGCCCTGGGTAACAGGACAGTAACACAGTGAGAATTCAGCTAAAGAAATGGGCAATCTGCCCTCCAAAACTGCCATGGCCACTGGAAGTTTATCTTCTGCAGGGTTCACTGGGCCTATGCATGATCATATGCAGCCAGGGTTATCACCAGAAACCAGAGGCTGCACCAGGACTCCTCCATATGTGGAAGAAAGGCTGAAAGAACATCATAAACCACTGCCTGGTGCAACACTTGCAACAAGCTGTGGTCCTCGGCAAGCAAGGAACACAGCACACATTACGACCGGGAATTAAACCAAGCTGTCCACTGACAGCTTGGCAACCTGTTTGTCCTTGATTTGGTATCACCATGGGGGAGGAACCCTACCTACATTGCCCAATAAGATCTGGTTCAGGACCAGGAGGACTGGGTGGAACCATTAAGCTGGCTGGTAGGAGAGTGAAGCAAGGATAGGAGAGTGAAGCAAGGGGATGACAAAATAGACATTCTCCAATACACAGAGGCTAGAAGTGTTTATTACACATCTTCAGCAAGAAGAAAAGAGGAAATCTGTGGGATTCAAAACACAACAGTAAATACAGACATTAGTAAATGTGTGGATGAATTTAATCAACCACATACTATAAAACCATTAACATTTTGTGTATAGACAAGCAAAACAAACCACAGGAATCAATATAAGATGGGGGTTATGCTCAATGGGGCACTTAAAACATTTGAGATTTTTGTTTTATTTTTGACTTAGGCTCTTTATAAGAAGATTAATTAAGTATATATACTAAAACTTCAAGGGTAAGCATTGGAAGAACAGAAATACAGTCAGCACAGAGGGAGGTGAAAATACAGAAAATTGATCAATCGAATGGAAATCAAAAAGTAAAGCAGGAAAAGAGGTGGCAAACAAAACACAAAAGAAGATGCTAATAAGGAGCTGGTGTTGGCAAAACTGGACAGCTACATGTAAGAGAATGAAACTGGACTACTGTCTAGCCCCATACACAAAGGTAAACTCAAGGTGGATCAAAGACCTGAATGTAAGTCATGAAACCATAAAACTCTTAGAAAAAAACATAGGCAAAAATCTCTTGGACATAAACATGAGCAACTTCTTCATGAACATATCTTCCCGGGCAAGGGAAACAAAAGCAAAAATGAACAAGTGGGACTATATCAAGCTGAAAAGCTTCTGTACAGCAAAGGACACCATCAGTAGAACAAAAAGACTTCCTACAGTATGGGAGAATATATTCATAAATGACATATCTGATAAGGGGTTGACATCCAAAATATGTAAAGAACTCATGCACATCAACAAACAAAAAGCAAATAAGCCAATTAAAAAATGGGCAGAGGAGCTTAATAGACACTTCTCCAAAGAAGAAATTCAGATGGCCAACAGGCACATGAAAAGATGCTCCACATCGCTAATCATCAGAGAAATGCAGATTAAAACCACAATGAGATATCACCTCATACCAGTTAGGATGACCACCATCCAAAAGACAAACAACCACAAATGTTGGCGAGGATGCGGAGAAAGGGGAACCCTCCTACACTGCTGGTGGGAATGTAAGTTAGTCCAGCCATTGTGGAAAGCAGTATGGAGGTTCCTCAAAAAACTCAAAATAGAAATACCATTTGACCCAGGAATCCCACTCCTAGGAATTTACCCTAAGAATGCAGCAGCCCAATTTGAAAAAGACATATGCACCCCTATGTTTATTGCAGCACTAGTTACAATAGCCAAGAAATGGAAGCAACCTAAGTGTCCATCAGTAGATGAATGGATAAAGAAGATGTGGTACATATACCCAATGGAATGTTATTCAGCCATAAGAAGAAAACAGATTCTATCATTTGCAACAACATGGATGGAGCTAGAGGGTATTATGCTCAGTGAAATAAGCCAAGCCAAAAAAGACAAGTATCAAATGATTTCACTCATATGTGGAGTATAAGAACAAAGAGAAGAGGACTTCCGGGAAGATGGCGGTGTGAGCAGGGCAGCAGAAATCTCCTCCCAACACTATATTTATCTACAAAAACACAGAAAATACATCTATTGCTAAAAGAGAGACGAGAATACACAGGAAAGCGCACAGCGTGCAGCTACACCCGAGAGCACTCGGCACCCCAAGAGGCGGGTAAGATACGGAGCCGCGACCCAGCGGGACCCGAGCCCTCCCCCACCCCAGTGCACCGGCGGGAGGAGAGGATTCAGAGCCGGGAGGGAGTGGAAGTACACCCCGCGAAGTAGCCAGCCCCGGTGATCTGCACGGGGAGCGCTGGCCCACATTGCGCAGTGCAGCGGAGATTGGAGAGACAGAGGGGCAGGATCTGAGCGGGGAACGCGCCAGGGTGCTTGCAGCGGGCTCCCGGGAAGGGAAAAAAAAAAAAGCGTGCGCTTTCTTCAGCGGTCTTCAAGAGACAGGAGCCCAGCGGAGGAGCCGGATCGCCCCAGCACACTCAGCCCAGCAGGCTGGGAGTCCTGGGGAGTTTCAGACGCCTTAGCTGACGACTGAGGAAGCGTAGCCATACTTAACACTTCTCACTGAGATCAACAGCCTCCTATTCGTTCCCACCCCTGCCAGAGTGATAAAGGGCCCTGCGGAGCGGCACAGTCACAGCTGTGGAATAGTGGGGCAATAGCGCCACCTAGAGCATTCCCACAGAATCTACGTCCGGTGGGCATATTTTTTGGTTTTTTTGTTTTGTTTGTTTTTTGTTCTTTCTTTTCTTTCTTTTTTTCTTTTTTTCTTTCTTTCGTTTTTTTTCTCTTTTTTTTCTTCTCTTTTTAAAGTCTTAAAGAGCCCAGCTGACATACGTGGCAACTATCAGTGACCAAATTATACAGCCATCAAAAGACAGAAGAATATGGTTCAGACCAAAATCAACCAGACAACCCCAGAGAGGGAGTCTGAAGGGATGGAAATGCACAGCCTCCCTGAAAAAGAATTCAGAATAAAAGTCATAACCATGCTGATGGACCTACAGAGAAATGTGCAAGAGCTGAGGGAGGAAGTGAGGGAACTGAGGAAAGACAATACAGAAATCAGACAAGAGATCGACGGGCTTAACAGCAGAATGGACGAGATGCAAGAGACTGTTAATGGAATAGAAAACAGAGAACAGGAGTACAGAGCAGCTGAGGCAGAGAGAGATAAAAGGATTTCTAGGAATGAAAGAATATTAACAGAACTGTGTGACCAATCCAAAAGGAACAATATCGCATTATAAGAGTACCAGAATAAGAAGAGAGAGAAAAAGGGATAGAAAGTGTCTTGGAAGAAATAATTGCTGAAAACTTTCCCTCGCTGGGGAAGGAAGTATTCTCGCAGTCCACCGAAGCTCATAGATCTCCCAACACAAGGGACCCAAGGAAGACAACACCAAGACACATAATAATTAAGATGGCAAAGATCAAAGATAAAGACAGGATATTAAAGGCAGCTAGAGAGAGAAAAATGATCACCTACCAAGGAAAACCCATCAGACTATCATCAGACTTCTCAACAGAAACCTTACAGGCCAGAAGAGAATGGCATGATATATTTAACGTTATGAAACAGAAGGGCCTCGAACCAAGAATATTGTATCCAGCACGATTATCATTTAAATATGATGGAGGGATTAAACAATTTCCAGATAAACGAAAGTTGAGAGAGTTTGCCTCTCATAAACCACCACTACAGGATATCTTAAATGGACTGCTCTAGATGGAAGCACACCTAAGGCTAAAAGATGTCACCAGAGAAAATAAAATCATAGCAAAGAAAGCAGACCATCCAAATACTAACTAAAGGCAAAGAATAAAACACCTATTATAGAAATAATGGAGGAGGAGGAATAAGAAGGGAGAGAAAGAAAGAAACATCAGACTGTGTTTACAATAACTTAACAAGAAAGTTAAGTTAGATTGTTAGATAGTAAAGAAGCAACCCTTGAACCCTTGGTAACCACGAATCTAAAGCCAGCAATGGCAATAAGTGCATACCTATCAATAATCACCCTAAATGTAAATGGACTGAATGCACCAATCAAAAGACACAGAGTAACAGAATGGATAAAAAAGCAAGACCCATCTATATGCTGCCTACAAGAAACTCACCTCAAATCCAAAGATATACACAGACTAAAAGTGAAGGGATGGAAAAAGATATTTCATGCAAACAACAAAGAGAAAAAAGCAGGTGTTGCAGTACTTGTATCAGACAAAATAGACTTCAAAATGAAGAAAGTAGCAAAAGATAAAGATGGACATTACATAATGATAAAGGGGTCAGTCCAACAAGAAGATATAACCATTATAAATATATATGCACCCAACACAGGAGCGCCAGCCTATGTGAGACAAGTACTAACAGAATTAAAGGAGGAAATAGACAGCAATGCATTCATCTTAGGAGACTTCAACACACCACTCACTCCAGAGGACAGATCAACCAGACAGAAAATAAGTAAAGACACAGAGGCACTGAACAACACACTAGAACAGATGGACCTAACAGACATCTACAGAACTCTACACCCAAAAGCAACAGGATACACATTCTTCTCAAGTGCACATGGAACATTTTCCAGAATAGACCACATACTAGGCCACAAAAAGAACCTCAGTAATTTCAAAAATATTGAAATCCTACCAACCAACTTCTCAGATCACCAAGGTATAAAACTAGAAATAAATTTAGAAAGAAATCAAAAAGGCTCACAAATACATGGAGACTTAACAACATTCTCCTAATTAATCAATGGGTTAACGACCAAATCAAAACAGAAATCAAGAATATATGGAGACTAATGACAACAACAACACAAAGCCACAACTTCTGTGGGACGCAGCAAAGGCAGTTCTAAGAGGAAAGCATATTGCAATCCAGGCCTATTTAAAGAAGGAAGAACATTTCCAAATGAATAGTCTAAAGACACAATTACTGAAATTGAAAAAAGAAGAACAAATGAGGCCCAAAGTCACCAGAAGGAGGGACATAATAAAGATTAGAGAAGAAATAAATAAAATTGAGAAGAATAAAACAATAGAAAAAAATCAATAAAACCAAGAGCTGGTTCTTTGAAAAAAATAAACAAAATAGATAAACCCCTAGCCAGACTCATTAGGAGAAAAAGAGAATCTACACACATAAACACAATCAGAAATGAGAAAGGAAAAATCACGACAGACCCTACAGAAATACAAAGAATCATAAGAGAATATTATGAGAATCTATATGCTAACAAGCTGGAAAACATAGAAGAAATGGACAACTTCTTAGAAAAATACAACCTTCCAAGACTGACCAAGCAAGAAACAGAAAAACTAAACAGACCAATCACCAGTGACGAAATCGAATTGGTAATCAAAAAACTACCCAAGAACAAAACCCTGGGCCTGACGGATTCACCTCTGAATTCTACCAGACATATAGAGAAGAAATAACACCCATTCTCCTTAAAGTTTTCCCAAAAATAGAAGAGGAGGGAATACTTCCAAACTCATTCTATGAAGCCAGCATCACTCTAATACCAAAACCGGGCAAAGACCTCACCAAAAAGAAAATTACAGACCAATATCCCTGATGAACGTAGATGCAAAAATACTCAACAAAATATTAGCAAAACCGAATTCAAAAATACATCAAGAGGATCATACACCATGATCAAGTGGGATTCATCCCAGGGATGCAAGGATGGTACAACATTCGAAAATCCATCAACATCATCCACCACATCAACAAAAAGAAGAACAAAAACTACATGATCATCTCCATAGATGCTGAAAAAGCATTTGACAAAATTCAGCATCCATTCATGATTAAGACTCTCAACAAAATGGGTATAGACGGCAAGTACCTCAACATCATAAAGGCTATATATGACAAACCCACAGCTAACATCATACTTAACGGCGAGACGCTGAAAGCTTTTCGTCTAAGATCGGGAACAAGACAAGAATGCCCACTCTCTCCACTGTTTTCAACATAGTACTGGAGGTCCTAGCCACAGCAATCAGACAAAACAAAGACATACAAGTCATCCAGATTGGTAAAGAAGTCAAATTGTCACTATTTGCAGATGACATGATACTGTACATAAAAAACCCTAAAGATTCCATTCAAAAACTACTAGAACTAATATCTGAATTCAGCAAAGTTGCAGGATACAAAATTAACACACAGAAATCTGTTGCTTTCCTATACACTAATGATGGAGACAGCAGAAAAGACGTCGAAGAACAGATTCCAATTCTGGCACAAGCTCAAAAGAGATAAAGTATGAGGATAAACCTAACGAAGAGTGAAAGACACAATATCTAAACACAAGACACTCTAAGAGAAATTAAAGAGGACACTAACAAATGGAAATGCATCCCATGCTCTTGGCTAGGAAGAATCAATATTGTCAAAATGGCTATACTACCTAAAACTGATCTACAGATTCAATGCAATCCTATCAAACTACCAACAGCTTTCTTCAATGAACTGGAACAAATAATTCTAAAATTCATATGGAACTACAAAAGACCCCGAATAATAAACAATCTGGAAGAGGAGGAATAAAGCAGAATTACACTCCCTGACTTCAAGCTCTGCTACCAAAGCCACAGTAATCAGACAATTTAGATAGCACCAAAAACAGACCCACAGACAGGTGGAACAGAATAGAAAATCCAAACATTAACTTAAACATAAACAGACAGATTAATATTTGATAAAGGAGCCTTGGATATACAATGGAGATGATAGCCTCTTCAGCAGCTGGTGTTGGAAAAACTGGACAGCTACATGTAAGAGAATGAAACTGGACTACTGTCTAGCCCCATACACAAAGGTAAACTCAAGGTGGATCAAAGACCTGAATGTAAGTCATGAAACCATAAAACTCTTAGAAAAAAACATAGGCAAAAATCTCTTGGACATAAACATGAGCAACTTCTTCATGAACATATCTCCCCGGGCAAGGGAAACAAAAGCAGAAATGAACAAGTGGGACTATATCAAGCTGAAAAGCTTCTGTACAGCAAAGGACACCATCAGTAGAACAAAAAGACATCCTACAGTATGGGAGAATATATTCATAAAAAACGTATCTGATAAAGGGTTGACATCCAAAATATATAAAGAACTCATGCACCTTAACAAACAGAAAGCAAATAATCCAATTAAGAAATGGGCAGAGGACATGAATAGACACTTCTCAAAGAAGAAATTCAGATGGCCAACAGGCACATGAAAAGATGCTCCACATCGCTAATCATCAGAGAAATGCAGATTAAAACCACAATGAGATATCACCTCACACCAGTGAGGATGGCCAACATCCAAAACACAAACAACAACAAATGTTGGTGAGGATGTGGAGAAAAGGGAACCCTCCTACACTGCTGGTGGGACTGCAAATTAGTTCAACCATTGTGGAAAGCAGTATGGAGGTTCCTCAAAAAACTCAAAATAGAAATACCATTTGACCCAGGAATTCCACTCCTAGGAATTTACCCTAAGAATGCAGCAGCCCAATTTGAAAAGGACAGATGCACCCCTATGTTTATTGCAGCACTATTTACAATAGCCAAGAAATGGAAGCAACCTAAGTGTCCATCAGTAGATGAATGGATAAAGAAGAGTGGTACATATACACAATGGAATATTATTCAGCCATAAGAAGAAAACAAATCCTACCATTTGCAACAACATGGATGGAGCTAGAGGGTATTATGCTCAGTGAAATAAGTCAAGCCGAAAAAGACAAGTATCAAATGATTTCACTCATATGTGGAGTATAAGAACAAAGAAAAAATACTGAAGGAACAAAACAGCAGCAGACTCACAGAACCCAAGAACGGACTAATAGTTACCAAAGGGAAAGGGACTGGGGAAAATGGGCGGGAAGGGAGGGATAAGAGGGAAAAAGGGGCATTACGATTAGCAGATGTAATGTTGGGGGGGCACGGGGAGGGCAGTACAACTCAGAGAAGACAAGTAGTGATTCTATAGCATCTGACTATGCTGATGGACAGTGACTGTAATGGGGTTGGTGGGTGGGACCTGATGAAGGGGTAGTTTAATAATCGTAATATTGCACATGTAATTGTAGATTAATGATAATAAAATAAATTATATTTAAAAAAAAACAATGTTCACATTATAGGGGTACCAGAAGAAGAAGAGAGAGAGAAAGGGATAGTGCCATTAAGGAGGTAATTCATAAAAACTTCCCCAATCTGGGGAAGGAGATAGTCTCTCAAGACATGGAGGTGCACAGATCTCCCAACACAAGGGACCCAAGGAGGGCAACATCAAGACATATAATAATAAAAATGGCAAAGATCAAGGATAAAGACAGACTTTTACTTTCTAGAAAAATACAACCTTCCAAGGTTGACCCAGAAAGAAACAGGAAATCTGAAACCAATTACCAGCAAGGAAATTGAATTGGTAATCAAAAAACTACCTAAGAACAAAACTCCGGGACCAGATGGTTTCACTGCTGAATTTTATCAAAGACCTAATAAACATCCTCATTAAAGTTTTCCAAAAAGAAGAAGAGGAGGGAATACTCCCAAACTCATTCTACGAGGCCAACATCACTCTAATACCAAAACCATGCAAAGACAACACAAAAAAAGAAAATTACAGACCAATATCCCTGATGAACATAGATGCAAAAATACTCAACAAAATACTAGCAAACCGAATTCAAAAATACATCAAAAAGGTCATCCATCATGATCAAGTGGGATTCAGGGATACAGGGATGGTACAACATTCAAATCCATCAACATCATCCACCACATCAACAAAAACGACAAAAACCACACGATCATCTCCATAGGTGCTGAAAAAGCATTTGACAAAATTCAACATCCATTCATGATAAAAACTCTCAACAAAATGGGTATGGAGGACAAGTACCTCAACATAATAAAGGCCATATATGACAAACCCACAGCCAACATCATACTTAACAGTGAGAAGCTGAAAGCTTTTCCTTTAAGATCGGAACAAGACAAGAATGCCCACTCTCCCCACTTCGACTCAACATTGTACTGGAGGTCCTAGCCACGGCAATTAGACAACACAAAGAAATAAAAGGCATCCAGACTGGCAAGGAAGAAGTCAAAGTGTCCCCGTTTGCAGATGACATGATATCGTACATAAAAAACCCTAAAGACTCCACTCCAAAAACTACTAGATCTAATATCTGAATTCAGCAAAGTTGCCGGATACAGAATTAATACACAGAAATCTGTTGCATTCCTATACACTAACGTTGAACTAACAGAAAGAGAAATCAGGAAAACAATTCCATTCACAATTGCATCAAAAACAATAAAATACCTAGGAATAAACCTAACCAAGGAAGTGAAAGACCTATACCTTGAAAACTACAAGACACTCTTAAGAGAAATTAAAGAGGATAATAACAAATGGAAATTCATCCCATGCTCTTGGCTAGGAAGAAATAATATTGTCAAAATGGCAATCCTGCCTAAAGCAATCTACAGATTCAATGCAATCCCTATCAAAATACCTACAGCATTCTTCAATGAACTAGAGCAAATAGTTCTAAAATTCTTATGGAACCACAAAAGACCCCGAATAGCCAAATCAATCCTGAGAAGGAAGAATCAAGCAGGGGGAATTACACTCCCTGACTTCAAGCTCTACTACAAAGCGACAGTAATCAAGACAATCTGGTACTGGCACAAGAACAGACCCATAGACCAGTGGAATAGAATATAGAGAGCCCAGATATAAACCCAAGCATATTTATTCAATTAATATATGATAAAGGAGCCATGCATATACAATGGGGAAATGACAGCCTCTTCAACAGCTGGTGTTGGCAAAACTGGACAGCTACATGTAAGAGCATGAAACTGGATTACTGTCTAACCCCATACACAAAAGTAAACTCAAAATGGATTAAAGACCTGAATGTAAGTCATGAAACCATAAAACTCTTTGAAAAAAATATAGGCACAAATCTCTTGGACATAAATATGAGCAATTTCTTCATGAACATATCTCCCCAGGCAAGGGAAACAAAAGCAAAAATGAACAAATGGGACTATATCAAACTAAAAAGCTTCCGTAGAGCAAAGGATACCATCAGTAGAACAAAAAGACATCCTACAGTATGGGAGAATATATTCATAAATGACATATCTAATACAGAGTTGACATCCAAATTATATAAAGAGCTCACACACCTCAACAAACAAAAAGCAAATAAGCCAATTAAAAAATGGGCAGAGGAGCTGAACAGACACTTCTCCAAAGAAGAAATTCAGATGATCAACAGGCACATGAAAAGATGCTCCACATCACTAATCATCAGAGAAATGCAAATTAAAACCACAATGAGATATCACTTCACACCAGTTAGGATGGGCGCCATCCAAAAGGCAAACAACAACAAATGTTGGCGACGATGTGGAGAAAGGCGAACCCTCCTACACTGCTGGTGGGAATGTAAATTAGTTCAACCATTGTGGAAAGCAATATGGAAGTTCCTCAAAAAACTCAAAATAGAAATACCATTTGACCCAGGAATCCCACTCCTAGGAATTTACCCTAAGAATGCAGCAGCCCAGTTTGAAAAAGACATATGCACCCCTATGTTTATCGCAGCACTATTTACAATAACCGACATATGGAAGCAACCTAAGTGTCCATCAGTAGATGAATGGATAAAGAAGGTGGTACATATACACAATGGAATATTATTCAGCCATAAGAAGAAAACAAATCCTACCATTTGCAACAACATGGATGGAGCTAGAGGGTGTTATGCTCAGTGAAATAAGCCAGGTGGAGAAAGACAAGTATCAAATGATTTCACTCATCTGTGGAGTATGAGAAGAAAGAAAAAACTGAAGTAACAAAACAACAGCAGGCTCACAGAAACCAAGAATGGAGTAACAGTTACCAAAGGGAAAGGGACTGGGGAAGATGGGTTGGAAGGGAGGGATAAGGGGGAAAAAGGGCTATTACAATTAGCATACATAATGTAGCGGGGTTGGGGGTGGGGTGGGTGGATACGGGGAAGGCAGTATAATACAGAGAAGAGAAGTAGTGATTGTATAGCATCTTACTACGCTGATGGACAGTGACTGCAATGGGGTATGTGGTGGGGACTTGATAATAGGGGGAGTCTAGTAACCATAATGTTGCATTTGTAATTGTATATTAATAATAGCAAAAAAAAAGTAACTACTCCCACCATGTTTTCGTCCATTTCTTGATCTTCTCCATTTTACTTTTTTCTTTCTCCTTCTTTCTCATCTCTATTCTCTACTCTACATTAGTAAAAGGCTGTAAGTGCACAGCACACACACACTGAAAGAAGTACATACATATGCATGTGAACACATGTACACAGACACAGTCATTAGAAGAAGATTGAAAGAAACATCCCAAAATGCTTTCAAGAGTCATTTCTGAATGATTTTTATTTACTTTTTACTTCTCTTGTATTTTCAAATGTTCCTAAGAGGAACACATATTGCTCATATATTTAAAAAATAATTGAAATCACAGGCAAAACTGTCTAACCGGGTGAACTGTAAGCTCGCAGCATTAAATGTTTATCTCTTAACTGACCTCGGGGCCCTGGAGACAGTGGACAGTCCCTGAGCGGCCACAGCAGTCACAGCACATTACTTTATTGAGAAGGCCCTCTCTAGTCTTGATCGATAAAAAAGGTAACAATGATTATTTCTTTCCTAAATAAAAAGAAAACTCAAACTATCCAGGGAATAAGGAAAAACATTTCTGTTATTACCTTACCACCTGGGTGCACATTAAGATAAGTTCTGATACACAGGGAAAAGGTAAAAGTGCGCAATACCTCTGTCTGAATTCCTGGAAAACTATCCGGTTGGGGAAGCCCTGGCGGCAGATTCGGATCCCTTCCAGGACACCATTACAGCGAAGCTGATCTAGCACAAGATGCGGGTCCAGTTTTCCAGCCTAATCAAGCAAATGATAGTTTTAGACTTTCAGTGTTGCAACCCGACAGAGACCAGTTTTAAAGAGCCGCACGTGCTCTGCTTGACACATACCCGCTTCTCGTGATTTGGAATGATGCAGCGAACGAAGTTAGGGTTGGTGTTGCGGAGAGTTGCCATCAGCTTGGTGAGAGATTCTTTGTAGAGCTGCCCAACAGTGCGGAACATGCCCTTTTTGGTTTTATATGCAGAGCCAAAAGCTGTCTCGGTGATGCCAGTGACTTGATCCAGACCCACAATACGGTCCACTGGGGAAAAGAAAAAAGAAGAGGAAATTAAGTCAAATCCAACTCTTTTGCAAGGGAGGAAAAGACACAGTGATAGTGCAGCAGCACAAGCTTTGTGGAACAAATGATAAGAGATGCCATATAGATAAGGCAGTCAGCATATTTGGACACTGCACAAGCCGTGGAGCTAACAGCCACACACTTCTATGGCGGGATATCGTAGTGCTTTGACAGCTTCAGACCACATACCAGCACATGGCTTCCGCTGCGCTAGTTTCAGGAATTCACTGTCTTTGAGAACACTTTGCCTTTTATGTATACAATTAGTTGGTAAATGAGAGATCATTGGCTGGCATTATTGATACACAAGCTGATACTGTGACATCTCAAAACAGGAAATGGCTTTAAGAATATACATAAAAATATATATAAAAAGATATGATTGTACAAAGCAAATCCACTTAGTGAATATGCTCAGGGATTATTAGGGACCAGAGCATTCTCTCATTAGTCATTAGATTTTCAGTAAGAAAAAGCCATTCAAGAATTTCAGAAACAAATGCCAGAAGATGAAATTATATCAGTTGAGATTTTTAGGGATGAGTAAACTTTAATTCTCTCCTCAAAGCATGAAAAACACTTACTCAAGGGCAAGAACACAAAAATAGGAAGGAGCCTACTAAAAACAATCAGAGCCTAAGTTTAATGCTGGTTAAACACCTCAGATGTGTCTCCTACTAAGGCAGCTGACATCTTACATTATCTACAGAGACCTAACACTTCTAATGATGGGATTATAAACACAAGTGGACCAGCCACCAGCTATACATCTAGTGTGTAATATGCTCTCGTTTAAAAACATTGTTAAATGAATGAAACACATTACTGAACTATCTTAAAAACAACCAAAATATCAGCTGAACTACTCCTATTAATGCCTTCAATCCTAACAGCCCCTCCATTTCTTTCATTTGTCCCCTGGGGCAGAAGGCACGTGGGGCCTTGGCATTGTGTGAAGTGCTTTCTGAGCAAGACCTCATCCAAGCCTCAATTTCCAATGAAGTTTTTACGTAAGAGGAAACTATGACCCCATAAGGTAAGGTAACTGTTCGCTATATAGGTCTTAAATGGAAGTTGGGAAGGGTGGATAAAATTGGATTAATTTGCAGGCCCAGGCATGCACACTATGCCACAATTTCCCCTAAGGGTTCAGGCCAAAGCTACTCCTGTTTTGCTTGTCAGTCTACCGTTCACTGCAGAGACCACCACGCTTTCGTGCACCTTCACCCTGTCTCTCTTCAGTTGCTCCAGCTGAGAACAGCATGAAACCCCAGCCTGCGTGTACCATGAAACAATGAACTTCCCTTAACCTGTGCCTGCCCACTTCTCTGCGTCCTGAGGGCCAAGTTTCTTTCTAGAGTAGCTCGCGCATTTACAGCTCCTCATCCTTACCCCCAGGCTCCCACTGTGCTACCTGGCTTCCAGCCAACAGTCCTCCCAGGCCTGACACTACTGCAGCAATGACAGGTCAACAGCAGGCACCTCTGGTTCATCTTCTACCCCACCCTGGTGCACCTGCCTGTTGAGACCACAGCAGGATCTAAACCTCTCTTCACTCCTAGATTTTTTTATGAACCTCATCTTCTCCTGGACTTCCATTCCCTCTCTAGCTACTTGTCTCATTGATGACTTCGCTTCCACTTTTCTGGCACATCACAGCACTCACTAGGAGTCCAAAGTCAAGTCACCTGAAATCCTTTCTAATGTAAGACAAGATTAATGTGCACAGGCATCACTACTTGACCTGCTTTTCTCAAGCCATGTTCTCCTCCTGGGGGTTCTCATTTGTGATGTTAGCTACTGTTAGCTACATCTGACTACCCACCCCACTCACCAAACATCTTTATTCTCCTCTCTACCCAGAAGTCACAAAGGTGCCTCTGCCTCCTACAAATTCTTGTTCGGTGCCCATCATGTCTGCTTTTACTCAGCACTGCCTCCCTTGCAGCTAGCATGATGTCTGGTATATAACAGGCTTGATACGTATATGGTAATGAGTAAATAAAGTGAATATTAAATACATCTACAATTATAGTGAGAAATGCATCGGAAAAAAGAATAAGATGCTGTGAGAGAGGTGGGTGGTTAGAGATCTCTCTGGAAGAATTATAATAAATAACTGAAGGGTAAGAATGAGCCAGTGGAGAAACCATTCCGGACAGTGGGAACAGCAGGTGTGAGGGTCCGGGGGCAGGAACGTGTGAAAGAACCTCATGTCAGTGCAGTGCTGAGTCAGAAGATATGGCTACCCTGCCGGCTGCTGCCTCCAGGATGGGGAGGGGCAGGGAGTCCAGATGGTGACTACTGTAGTGTTTCAGGTTCTCAGAGAGGTGACAGTAGCTTGAATGAGTGAGATTGCAGAGGAGATGGAAAGAAGAAAGATGGAAGATATTTTGGTGGGAGAATTGACTTGCTTTTAATGATTAACTTGATATGGAAGTGAGGCAGAGGGACACGACAAATAACTCATAGGTTTTTGGCTTAAGCAGCTGAGTGGCTGGTGTGCCAGTAGTTAAATGGGGGAGAAGCGTGTTTTGTGGTGGGGAGGTAGGAAGCAGACTCTGTGAATTTGGGTGCCTGTGAGACCCTGAGGTGTGGTTGAGACGTCAAGTGGGCAGCCAATATTCTAGTCTGCTGCTCTGTTCAGAAGAGAGGTCTGAACTAGAAGGTAAATAAATCTGGCAGTTGTCAGCTTACAGACAATATTTAAAGTTATGGGCCTGGATGAATGAGTGAAGAGATGAGGGCCTGGAACCAAGCCCCCAGAGCTGGGGAGAAGAGGAAGAGCTAGCTAAGGAAGGACGAGGAGGAGTGGCCAGAAGCAGGAGGGACAGAAGGCCAATATCCTCAACAGGAGTACTTTCCCCACTCCCACCCTCTGTCCTGTGCCTCCCCATTTCCTGTGCAGATATGCGCACCAGTTATTCAAGCCAGAAGCAGGAGGGAGCCTCAACTTCTCTCACACCCAGTCAAGCCAAGCTATAGAATCTGCCCCTCCTCTCCACTGCCCTGGTTTGGGCTCTAACTTCCCACCTGGATTCTGCAATAACCTCCTAACTGGCCCTCCCTCCAGCCTCTCTCTCCAGTGTCACCCTCTCCTCCTACCCCACAGTGTTGTGCCCTTGGCTCCAGTGCCATGACTAACAGGTATTTCTAAAGGACAAACTAAACAAGTTATTCCTAACTTATAAGCCTTCCATTTCTCCTACAGCTTGTAGGATATGGTTCAAATAACTTAGCCCAGTAGTACAGCCCAGTGGTCATCTCAACCCAGACAGTCAGGAATGCCTCCCACTCCCAAGCTGTGTGAACCGGGGTCAGTGACTCAATTTGTCCAAGCCCCAGTTCCTTCCTTTGTGAAAAGGAGCCAATGTGACCTGAGAGGCGCCTGAACAAATTCCAGTGCTCAATGAAGGCATCTCATGTGCCACTTGCTCCCACACCTAAGCTGCAACTGTACAAACTAGCTGCATTTTCTCAAAGACACAAGGCCCTCAAGTCCCCATCCTTCCCTCTCTGCTTGGAATGCCCACCCCCACCAACAGCCATCCTGGAAATACCTGATGGCTTTTAAATCCCCATTCCTTTACCCACCTACCTCTTCTTAGGCTCTGGTTTCTACCTGCCTCCAGATGAAACAGGCCACTCTCTCCTCTGGGCTTCAAACTGCCAAGGCTCATCCCTGGGACAACTACCACTGTTATCTACTGGAATGAGCTTCCCTGGGGACAGTTCTCCAGCATCTAAAACACGGGGCTCTGGGAGCTGTCCCCTGCTGCCTTGGGACCCCTCTGACCACCAGCTCAGACCATTTCTTCTGCCTCCTTCCCAACCCCCTAGTGTTGCCTGAGCCTGGTGCCTGGCACACAGTAGCTACTTGGCATCAGCTGAATGAACACAAAATCATCCACAAGAACAAGTCACCCCACAAGGAAAGAGGAGGTTTATGGGGCAGGGACTCAGCCGCACGGCTCTGGCAGGTCTTCAGCCTGCAAGGGCGCTGCCTGATACAGCGGGAGGGTGTCTCAGAGCATGGCCCCAAGCGGGCACTGCTTTTAAAAATAATGAACAAAAAATTATAATCATAATGTACCTAATTTTCAAATTTGGTATTAATAAGGGTAATCCAAAGCTAAATGTTCAGATTTTTAAAACATTAATGCTTTGGACTTTTAGTTCATTTTTTATTCAAAAATTTAAACTCTAGGTTAGCTTCTACCAATCGGCAAAAATTATCTTGTGGGTAAAAGGGAGACATTTTGGGAACTTCATTAAGTGATTTGGACCACACTAATAATACATGGTTTCACTAACAAATCAAGACTGATAAAAACCTTGATTTTAAAACATTTTCTTGTTGAAAATGGTTAGAGTAGAAATCAGGGAAAGGCAGAAAATGAAAAGATGAGATTCTACCAGCTCCTTGAAATGAGACCAAACATCGCTACTAAAACCTCCAAGTGCCCTCAGAGCCCATGGTGTCTGTGTAAAGAATGGCCACTTCTCCTCCTGCGAGAAATTCTTCTATTTCAGGGTGTCAGGTAAGCCTGGTTAGGGTTCCTGGTAGGCACTGTAATTCATTATCTTGTTGCCCAGTACCCTAACAAAAATTAAAAGTATTTTACACTAATAATTTTTTAAGCTGTATAAACTTATTTGGACAGTGAGGAATTAGATAAGCTCCACAGGACTACATTCTGTAAGGGCCTATTTACAGTTCAAGAGAAGGAAAATGCAATTCGTAATCATCTATCTCATGAAACTACCACCAACACATTTTTTCTGAGGAATTATACCATCTATCAACAGAATGCTTAACTGGTCCTTCTAGGGGACAATATCAGGAAACTGAACATATATGAGATTTTTATGTTCTTCAAATCTGTACGTAGACCAAAATCCTAGTGCTACATAATTTTTTATTAAGGTATTATTGATACACACTCTTACGAATGTTTCACATGAAAAACAATTTGGTTACTACATTCACCCATAATATCAAGAACCCACCCATACCCCATTGCAGTCACTGTCCATCAGGGTAGTAAGATGCCGCAAATTTGCTATTTGCCTTCTCTGTGCTACACTATCTTCCCCATGACCCCTCACACCATGTGTACTAAACATAATACCCCTCAATCACCTTTACCCTCCCTCCCCACCCGCTCTCCCCCCACCCTTTCCCTTTGGTAGCCACTAGTCCCTTCTTGGAGTCACTGAGTCTGCTGCTGTTTTGTTCCTTCAGGTTTGCTTCATTGTTATACTCCACAAATGAGGGAAATCATTTGGCACTTGTCTTTCTCCGCCTGGCTTTTTTGACTGAGCATAATATCCTCCAGCTCCATCCATGTTGTTTCAAATGGTAGGATTTGTTTCTTTCTTATGGCTGAATAGTATTCCATTATGTATATGTACCACATATTCTTTATCCATTCATCTACTGATGGACACTTAAGTTGCTACCATTAGGTTGATCTTGGCTATTGCAAATAGTGCTGCAGTAAACAGGGGTGCATATGTGTTTTTGAATCTGAGAACTTGTATTCTTTGGGTAAATTCCTAGGAGTGGGATTCACAGGTCAAATGGTATTTCTATTTTTAGTTTTTTGAGGAACCTCCATATTGCTTCCCACAATGGTTGAACTAGCTTACATTCCCACCAGCAGTGTAGGAAGGTTTCCCTTTCTCCACATCCTCGCCAACATTTGTTGTTCTTAAGTCTTTTTGATGCTGGCCATCCTTACTGGTTTGAGATGATGTCGCATTGTGGTTTTAATTTTCATTTCCCTGATGATTAGTGATGTGGAGCATCTTTTCATGTGTCTGTTGGCCATTTGAATTTCTTCTTTGGAGAACTGTCTTTTCATATCCTCCACCCATTTTTTAATCAGGTTATTTGCTTTTTGGGTGTTGAGGTGTGTGAGTTCTTTATATATTTTGGATGTTAACCCCTTGTCGGATATGTCATTTACAAATATATTCTTCCATACAGTAGGAAGCCTTTTTGTTCTGCTGATGGCGTCCTTTGCTGTACAGAAGCTTTTAAGTTTGATGTAGTCCCATGAGTTCATTTTTGCTTTTGTTTCCCTTGCTCAGGGAGATGCTTTCAGGAAGAAGTTGCTCATGCTTATATTCAAGAGATTTTTCCCTATGTTATCTTCTAAGACTTTTATGGTTTCATGACTTACATTCAGGTCTTTGATCCATTTTGAGTTTACTTTTGTATATGGGGTTAAACAATAATCCAGTTTCATTCTCTTGCATGTAGCTGTCCATTTTTGCCAACAGCAGTTGTTGAAGACGCTGTTATTTCCCCATCATATGTCCATGGCTCCTTTATCATATATTAATTGACCATATATGGTTGAATTTATATCTGGCTCTCTAGTCTGTACCATTGGCCTATGGGTCTGTTCTTATGCCAGTACCAAATTGTCTTGATTACTGTGGCTTTGTAGTAGAGCTTGAAATTTGGGAGCATAATCCCCCCAGCTTTATTCTTCCTTCCAAGATTGCTTTGGCTATTTCGGGGTCTTTTGTGGTTCCATATGAATTTTAGAATGATTTGCTCTTGTTCATTGAAGAATGCTGTTGGTATTTTGATAGGAATTGCATTGAATCTGTAGATTGCTTTAGGCAGGATAGCCATTTTAACAGTATTAATTCTTCCTAACATGAGCATGGGAAATATTTCCATTTATCAGTATCTTCTTTAATTTTTCTAATGAGTGTCTTGTAGTTTTCAGAGTACAGGACTTTCACTTGGTTAGGTTTATTCCTAGGTATTTTGTTATTTTTTGATACAGTTGTGAATGGAATTGTTTTCCTGATTTCTCTTTCTGCTAGTTCATCGTTAGTGTATAGGAAAGCAACAGATTTCTGCGTATTAATTTTGTATCCTGCAACTTTGCTGAATTCAGATATTAGATCTAGTAGTTTTGGAGTGGATTCTTTAGGGTTTTTTACGACAATATCATGTCATCTGCAAACAGGGACAGTTTAACTTCTTCCTTAGCAATCTGGATGCCCTTTATTTCTTTGTATTGTCTACTTGCTGTGGTGAGGACCTCCAGAACTATGTTGAATAAAAGTGGTGAGAGTGGGCATTCTTGTCTTCCTCCGAATCTTAAAGGAAAAGCTTTCAGCTTCTTGCTGTGAAGTATGATGTTGGCTGTGGGTTTGTCATATATGACCTTTATTATGTTGAAGTACTTGTCCAGTATACCCATTTTGTTGAGAGATTTTATCATGAATGGATGTTGAATTTTGTCAAATGCTTTTTTGGCATCTATGGAGATGATCATGTGGTTTTTGTCCTTCTTTTTGTGGATGTGATCGATGATGTTGATGGATTTTCTAATATTGTACCATCACTGCATCCCTAGAATAAATCTTACTTGATCATGGTGGATGATCTTTTTGATATATTTCTGTATTTGGTTTGCTAATATTTTCTTGAGTATTTTTGCATCTATGTTCATCAGGGATATTGGTCTGTAATTTTCTTTATTTGTGGTGTTTTTGCCTGGTTTTGGTATTAGAGTAATGCTGGCCTCATAGAATGAGTTTGACTTTGGAAGTATTCCCTCTTCTACTCCTTGGAAAACTTTTAATGATGGGTATTAGGTCTTCACTAAATGTTTGATAAAATTCTGCAGTGAAGCCATCTGGTCCAAGGGTTTTGTTCTTAGGTAGTTTTTTGATTACCAATTCAATTTCGTTGCTGGTAATTGGTCTGTTTAGATTCTGTTTCTTTGTGGGTCAGCCTCGGAGGTTGTATTTTTCTAGAAAGTTGTCCATTTCTTCTAGGTTATCCAGTTCGTTAACATATAATTTTTCATCGTATTTTCTAGTAATTCTTTGTATTTCTGTGGTGTCTGAAGTGATTTTTTCTTTCCCACTTCTGATTCTGTTTGTGTGTAGACTCTCTTTTTTTCTTGATAAGTCTGGTTAGGGGTTTATCTTTTTGTTTATTTTCTCAAAGAACCAGCTCCTGCTTTCACTGATTCTTTCTACTGTTTTATTCTTCTCAATTTTATTTATTTATGCTCTAATCTTTACTATGTCCCTCCTTCTACTGACTTTGGGCCTCATTTGTTCTTCTTTTTCTAGTTTCGTTAATTGTGAGTTTAGACTGTTCATATGGGATTTTTCTTCTTTCCTGATGTAGACCTGTATTGCAATATACTTCCCTCTTAGCACAGCCTTCGCTGCATCCCACAGATTTTGTGTCGTTGAATTATTGTTGTTATTTGTCTCCATATATTGCTTGATCTGTTTTTATTTGGTCATTGATCCATTGGTTATTCAGAAGCATGTTGTGAAGCCTCCATGTGTTTGTGGGATTTTTCATTTTCTTCACGTAATTTACTTGTAGTTTCATACCTTCATGGTCTGAGAAGCTGGTTGGTACAATTTCAATCTTTTTTAATTTACTGAGGCTGTTTCTGTGGCCTAGTATATGATCTACTCTTGAAAATGTTCCATGTGCACTTGAGAAGAATGTGTATCCTGCTGCTTTTGGGTGTAGAGTTCTGTAGATGTCTGTTAGGTCCATCTGCTCTAATGTGTTGTTCAGTGCCTCTGTCTCCTTACTTATTTTCTGTCTGGTTGATGGGTCATTTAGAGTGAGTGGAATGTTGAAGTCTCCTAGAATAAATGCATTGTATTCTATTTCCCCTTTTAATTCTGTTAATATTTGTTTCACAAATGTAGGTGCTCCTGTGTTGGGTGCATAGATATTTACAATGGTTATATGTGCTTGTTGGATTGACCCCTTTATCATTATGTAATGTCCTTCTTTGTCTCTTGTGACCTTTGTTTTGAAGTCTATTTTAGTGACTCTATGCTTTTTGATTGGTGCATTCAGACCATTTACATTTAGGGTGATTATCAATAGGTATGTACTTATTGCCACTGCAGGCTTTAGATCTGTGGTTACCAATGGTTCAAGGTTAACTTCCTTACTATCTAAGAGTTTAACTTAACTCACTTAGTATGTTATTACAAACACAATCTAAAGGTTCTTTTTTTCTCCTCCTTTTTATTCCTCCTCCATTCTTTATATATTAGGTATCATATTCTGTACTCTTTGTCTATCCCTTGATTGACTTTAGGGATAGTTGATTTAATTTTGCATTTGCTTAGTAATTAACTGTTCTACTTTCTTTACTGTGGTTTTATTACCTTTGGTGACAGCTAATAAACCTTAGGAACACTTCCATCTACAGCAGTCCCTCCAAAATACACTGTAGAGACGGTTTGTAGAAGGTAAATTCTCTCAGCTTTTGCTTATCTGGGAATTGTTTAATCCCTCCTTTAAATTTAAATGATGATCTTGCTGGATAAAGTATTCTTGGTTCAATGCCCTTCTGTTTCACTGAATTAAATATATCATGCCACTTCCCTTCTGGCCAGTAAGGTTTCTGCTGAGAAGTCTGATGATAGCCTGATGTGCTTTCCTTTGTATGTGATCTTATTTCTCTCTCTGGCTGCTTTTAATAGTCTGTCTTATACTTGATCTTTGCCATTTTAATTATTATATTTCTTGGTGTAGTCTTCCTTGGGTCCCTTGTGTTGTGCACCTCCATGGCCTTAGAAACTATCTCCTTCCCCACACTGGGGAATTTTTCAGCAATACCTCCTCAAAGACACTTTCTATCCCTTTTTCTCTCTTCTTCTTCTGGTACCCCTATAATATGAAAATTGTTCCATTTGGATTGGTCACACAGTTCTCTCAATATTCTTTCATTCCTAGAGATCCTTTTTTCTCTCTGTGCTCAGCTTCTTTGTATTCCTCTTCTCTAATTTCTATTCCATTTATCATTTCCTCCACTGTATCTAATCTGCTTTTCAAACCTTCCATTGTATGTTTCATTTCTGATACTGTGTTCCATAGTGATTGGATCGCCAATTGGAAATCATTCCTGAGTTCTTGAATATTTTTCTGCACCTCCATGAGCATGTTTATGATTTTATTCTGAAATCTCTTTCAGGAAGATTGATTAGTTCAGTCTCTCTTGATCCTTTTTCTGGTGTTTGTGGGATTTTTGTTTGAACCAGGTTCCTTTGATGTTTCCTATTTCTTTGTGGCACCCTCTGGTGCCCAGACGATCTACTCTCTGGAGCTGCTCAGCCCCTGGAGCAATGTAGGGGGTCGCAGGGGAGTGGCGCTGACGCCTGGGGGGAGGAAAGAGCTGTTTCCTGTTTCCCGGCTGCTATGCCTGCCTCCACTGCCAGAACCAGCGGGCCGAGCACACAGGTATAAGCCTCTTTGCTTTGCGTTTGTAGCTGCTGTAGGCAGAGAGCTTCCCTCTGGCTGGCCCGATGCCAGGGCAGAGTTTGCTGGTTTGTGAGCCAGGTGTGGGCTGGCTAGAATGAAGGTGCAGCAGGCTGCGTATCATGGTGGGGAGCCTTGGAACTGCGTAGCCAGCCAGGAGGCTGGAGTGCTTGAAGATCGTGAAAGCTCCCAACCTTCTGGGCAGAGTGCACCCAGACAATTTTTGTCTACCTGTCCTTTCTCCTGAGCAATAAGCTCTGTACAATCCTTGCCCCTTTAGTAGCCCTCTTGTTGTTAGGAAGTCTCCCACACTGCCCACCTTTCTTTTGTCCCAGAGCAGCCGGATATGGATCCCTGTTTTCCACAAGTGGCTGGAATCTCAGTCTCTCCAGGTATTCTGCCTGCCTTAGCTTTCCAACCCCCCTAATCACCAGAGCACCATGCAATGTAGGTTTGTGCTCCCACAGCAGATCTCCAGAGCTAGGTGTTCAGCAGTCCCAGGCCTCCACTCCCTCCCTGCTCTGTTTCCTCTTCCTCCCACTGGTGAGCTGGAGTGGGGGAAGGGCTTGGGTCCCACTGGGTCAAGGCTTTGGTACGTTACCCTGTTCCCTGGGGTCTGTTCTTTTCTCCAGGTGTATGCAGTGTGGTGCAGCCTTCTTTCCTGTTGCTCTTTCAGGATTAGTTGTATTAATTATATTTTCATATTATATTTGGTATTAGAGGGAGGCCTCTGTCTCACCTCTCACACCTCCATCTTTAATCTCTGGTCTAGTCTAGTCTAGTAATACTGAATTTAACTTGAAGTTTTTAAGCCAGTTCTTCAGAAACTCACTCTAGTTAATATAGCTAGAAACCAAAAAAAGTGGGGAGAAACTCATTATAATGCTAATTTTAATAGCCAGTTGGTGATGAGTAGGAATGACATCAAATATTCCTAACAAAAGGCTTCCCTGGGAACGTGCTAAGCATGTGGCAGGTTCTCAATACTCATCAAAAAAAATTAAGACAATTCTGCTCTAACGTACACTGAAATGTTACTAATAGCTAAAAAGAGATTTGGAAACAAATATTTAACTGCTATGAATCTCCAGGAACAACATGAACATGCAATAGTATATCTCTACAATATCTTATCACATAGTCACAGCCAATCAGCAGTGGCTGTATGACTGGGTAGTAGAACCAGTCTGTTAATTGTGCTAGAGTATTTGGGAAATCTTAGAAAAATTCCAGTTAGTCCAGATGTTGACAAGAAGCACGCGATTGAAAAGCAATCTTCCTCCTCCCAAGCGGTAGGGCTAAGCTACACCTGAGTTTGTCTCCTTTATCCTGCCTAGTTTGTACCTTCCCATCCCTACAGAAGCCAGAGCTGTCAGGGCAAACAGGAAGCCCTGTTCATCCCCACAGAGCTTCCGTCGCACTCGGCAGGTCCCATGCACTTAATTCATGCTGACACTAGGCAGCATAGCATGACTGCCCATCAGCTTGGCCTTGGGGCACTGTGAATAAAAGTGGACTTGCATTAAATAATAGCCAAGGAAAGAAACATTTATTGATTTTCTGTTTTTCCTAAGTGGCTGTGGAGATCGCCATGGCCAGCGCAGTGCCAGCCATGCTGTGCATGGGCTCTTCCCCAACGCCAGGTACAGGCTCACGTTGCCTCATGTGACACTCATGATAACCCTGAGAACTAAATGTCATTGTCCCCACTTGACCTCAGGAATTCAAGTTGCAGAACCCAAAAGTGGCTCCTCCTGGAGCTCCCAACTCTTGTTAAGAATTAAGATAAAAGATGGAGTAGAATATACTGCCACAACCACAAAAACCTTCATCCACCAAAAATGACAACCATTTAACTAAGCACATACATCCTCAGATGGAAACTGTATGTTCTAAAATGGCACTAAAAATAGAAACTATGACCAGTGGAAGTAACCTACCAGGAGATTAAATGAGTACCAGTCTTTATCAGTCACAGTACCTGGTTGATTCTAAGTGGCACTTCCTTTAATGACTACTGGACCAAAAATACCAGACTAGCTCACAGTTTTTGAAGTCAGAACATGGTCATTTCTATGTTTAAGCACCACTAAGGAAAAAGCTTGTTCCCTACATTATAAGAAGAAGGCAGGTAAGTATTCAGCGGATGTGAGATGAGGGACACCCCAAAGAGCTTGTGACAACAGGGATAACCACCTGCATTGTAACCAACCTCTCCTTGCTGATGCTCAGGCTCAAGTTAATTGCTGCTACCATCTTTCAAGTGCTGCATCTGTGCAAGACTGAACAGGGCTGGGGGCTTCTGTACCAACAATTAAAGTTTGCTTCATGTATTTCTCACATGTTCTCTGGTTGGTCCCTCCCAGACCCACCCAGCACTCATGAAGGTCAGAGAACCCAGATGGTACTATTCTACTAAGGAGGCTGCAGGCATAAAATGGCATTAGGGCAGATTAGACATGATTGTCCCTCTAACACAGTTTGGATCTAATGCCTATAGGGCCCCTGTTCTCACAGACCCTTTTAGTCTACAAACCCTGCCTGTAACTTTGAGGTTTACAGTCCCTTTCTGCCGGTTCATTGTGCTCGCATCTTCAATTACAGTTTATCTCAGAAGTGTAGACTTTCAAAATTTATTTGGAAGAAAACAATCCTTTGGTTTATAGCAGAAGCATGTACAACCTCCTTATCTGTCTCTAGGATTCTGTTCCTTTCTCTTTTGCATTTGACCTTTGAGGCTTTTGGAAACCTCTTTTTACCCCAGTCGTTCCTTTTTATCCTCAAAAGTCTGCATTGTTCTTCATAATGCTATTTTCCTAACGTTATGAATGTACCCAGAAGCATAGGGTCCATATTGGCTTTCTTGTTATCTCACTTAGAGCGATGCTCACTACATGTTAGTATGTCAAAGGCAATCACCATTTGGATCCCTAGAAACTCCTCTGAGAAATCACTGAAAATGCTAAAGCCTCAATTTTCATTTAAAACCTATTACCCCTCCCCAGGTTTTAATCCACAAACGTGTTAAGGAGAAATACATTCTTCTGTAAAGACACTGTATACAACTTCAAAGACACATTTAGCCATACTGGGTGGAGGGCCCTCTAAAGAGAAGTAGGGATCGAGACCCCTGATACTTGGTTCTGATGAGTAACTCAACAGAAGGACACCCCACTGAGAGAAACAGAACCAGGAGCATTTTCAGTGCTGAGGTGAGGATACGGTGAGGTGAAAAGGCTTCCTTCCTTCCAGAATGTCATCTAAGAGAGGCCTGGTCCCTATACTCCGAAGACCCTGGTCCCACAGGAAAGAGCATCTGTGCTGTAGGAGAGGAAATGGCCACTGTGGGAGTCTAGGCAAAGCTGCGGCATCTGAAAACAGTGTGGACTACCCACCCACCTGCCATCAATTCCTGCACTCAACAAGTTCCTCCCGGGGTGTCCACTCTGTGCCAGGTGCTGAGGAAATGACAGGCAGCAAAACCAGGCATGGTCCCTGCTCTCAAAGAGCTCACAGTCTGGAACTTTAGATCAGAAATTTGGAGGAGAGAAGGGGCATTCACATAAAGAGGGCAGTCTACTTTGGACTAAGTCTCACGCAGGTCATAAATTTATTAACCTTCCTCCTAAGCTCTTTCTCTCCTCATTTCCTACACTTGGTCGCTGCTCCCAAGGCCAAAGATGACTGAGTTTGAAGAGTTCTTCCTTTGGAGTTCTTCTGTGGAATATTCATTCCAGCTCATGGAATAATATTTGGCATAACCCACCACGGCTCCAGCCAATGCCTGCAATCTACTTCTTCCACAGTCTGAACTGTAACTGATGGCAGGCATCTTGACTTGGATTAAAATGGGCATGTTCCTTTAACATTTTAGGAACACACTTTTGAGATGGATTTAGATCTCAGCATTATCATGTTCCAAAAACCATAAAGGAAATTTTATGAGATTTATTTGACTTTATTGTGAATTTCAGTATTTGACAATGTGTCTACACATTTGGAAGGCTGGGTAATCTTCATTTTATATTGGGCTTTTGCAGGGCCTCCAGCCATGGTTAGACTGTATTTTAAAACAGGATGCGGACTGTAAGGCCGAAATGTTTGGAGCTCAATTTTAGACTCAAATTCTTGCTACAATGCATTCTTAGTCTCAACTTGCACACATCAAGCCTTGTAGATAGTTTAACTATCTCCAGTTGAAAAGAAAAAGCCAAGGAACTAGATATGCACATAAATTCCAAACACAAGGTATATGATGAGACCAACACATGTGAGATAAATATGTAACTACTTGTTCACAAAATGTTAATGACTTAAAAAAAGAAAAATCTCCTCTTTGGAATTCCTCAGAGTTGAAAATTTAAAGGTAACTCAAAGACAAGAAGACATTATTTAGCAGATCAATTCCTAGCAATTCCCTTAGAGGACTGTGTATCAAAATGACACTATTGGAAAAGGTAGTGACATACCTTTTAATATGCAGTGCTGTGAGAGCTATGCATAAAGTAAGAAGCAATGTGGAGGCAGTAGCAATTGAATTGTTTATGCACTCAAACAGTTGCCTTAAAGTATAATCAAAGTGAGCATGAAATGAAAGGTCCATGCAGGTCTATGAGCAAAATGAAAACAGAAACCCAGAAACCATCCCCATCCCCCAGGCTACCCTGCCCTCCCCGGCCACCCTGCCAGCCCCCCCACAAGTTCTTCCTGTGGGCTTAAAACCCTTCTGTTTTGGAAGACCTACAGGCTTTATACATTCACCTGGTGGCTCATGAAGACCAGAAACACTGTCATAGAAAGAAGCTCTCTGAATATTCTGAATCTCTAAAGCAGAGAAACAGCAAAAACAGGAGGACAGAAGAGCAAATACATAAACACTTCAGTTAGTGTGAAAGACATTTGACATCACAAGTAAACTTTGAAATCAGGCTACAACAGTAGCTAGTCCAGGGTGGATCCCAAGCAAACATTATTGTTTATAGAATTTGCATATCTGGACAAAGTTCTCTATAAAATAAAGTTGAATCCCAATTCCAGGTGTGAGCACTGTATCATATCTATGTTAAATGATTACCCTGTGTAAATGCAGGATAGCATTTTAGAGTACTGAGGTCCTACTTGAGTCGTCTTTCATAAAATTATCTTGCCATCAGCAAATCAGGACAAGCCTGCAGTAAGTTAGAGCACTCTGTGAAATGTATGTTTTGGTGGCTATTACTGTCAAAGATTCACACTGCTGCGTAATTTTATTTCCAATAGAGATTTTGGAAACAATTTACTTCAAACACAAATTTTTACAGATAAGTAACAACCATCAAGGAAAAAAAATTCAAGTTCTGTAGTAGCAAAATGTTAAAATAACTTCAAATTATAAGTTAGATGCTATTTCTTGATCATACCATTATTCATGAAAACATCCTAGGAGACACATTTATATGAAAATGCAATCTTATTTATTTATTTATTTTGGTATATAAACCCCCAAAGTGGCAAGAAGTCCTGTGCAGAGAGATCTCGACATCTTTTAGCAAAAAGGAGGGCACCGTGAATCTCTAGGGCAGGGCTGCCACCAAAATTCTTATTTCTCCTGCTTTGGAGAAAACTCTGTAAAACCCTAAACACAAAGTCTACTTTGACTCAAATGTTTTTAAGGTTTTGCACCTTCACAGGTAAACTATCTTATCTTCATATATTCACAATCAGTTTGTGTCATTTTCTGCTTCTGCATTTATGTGACTATAAAAAGAGAAAAATAACTACATGTTTTTTCCAGGACTATTTTCTTTTCCTAGGGAAAAAGCTCCCTGTATCTCAGGACATGTCTACCTCCAGACTGAGCACTGGAGTTCTCCCCCTTAGGACCCTCTTCAAACTCCTGTGCCTGCTGCTATGTATGAAGCACACAGTCCTCAAACTGGACGGACATGCTGCTCTGTCTGCCCCCACCAAAGACTGGCTTCCTGTCTCCTGTGGTGAGTGACCTCTGAGGTCTTCTCACTCAGATTAAGCTGATTAACTGTCCACCTAAGCTGATGGCTGAAGGCCTTCCTGCTGACAGCAGCATTACCAGGGGAGCAAACGCATGGGCATCCAGAGCAGATGCCAGCAGAGCCAAATCACGCTTGGGGTAGATACGATTTCTCCCAGCCTATTTTGACAAAAGTGGCCACACATTGCTGCCAAGAGCTGGTCTTTGGAAAGGCAAGGCTGTAACAGGGATGGGCAAACGCTGCAGTCAGTGGGGCCCAAGCTGAGGCCCAGGCGTGGACGGAGAGGGCTCCAGCCAGGACTGAAGGGGCCCCACAAAGGTAGCCAGCATGTCCTCTCAATGCTTCTGTACTAGAAACTTCTCTGGAGATATGGAAAGCACAAAAAGGCATGGAAGGACTTTTCAGACATGGCCCTGCCTAAGACACATCATCTGGGGCATGGACATGTCAGCCTCCCCTCCACGCCTGCCTGCCAAGTCTGACATTCCTGAAACTTCTGACCCCCTGTTGCCAAAGGCTCTCCTGCATCTGTGGATGGCAAGATGTGGGACAGAGGGGAGAATGGAAAGAGGAAGCCCAGGAAGGAGACTGGAAGCCAAGACGGAGGCTCCCTCAGTCCTGTTACTGCCTCCGTGTACATCCTGAGTTTCCGACTAGATCACGAGCTCCTGGAGGGCAGGGATGTGTCTTTCATTGCTCTCGAATTTACCTCACAGATTATTACATGGTAAGCACGTGGTTAGATGTATGGTATGTATGAGTGGGTCAGGTGCTCAACAGGTTTTTTCCACAATACAATTTTTGATTAAGAAATTAAAAAGTAAGAGTCGAAAGTAGTTCACAATGTCAGAACTAGTATGTAAGCCCAGGACCTGGTTTCTTTTATTATCTGGTCATTAATCTCCTAATACCTGCTTCTTTTCTCATCAAAATGAAGAGAAAATCCATTCTGACTTCAATAGTAAAAGCGCTGGTCGCTCTGGTCCTTTCTTCCTGGGCACTCCTTCCCGGCCCACTGCTTCACCTGCACTCACCTCACACTGACCTCCCGCTTCCAGACCCTTCCAGCCCAAACCATCCCACATACTATTTCCTGTTTCATTTCTTCACACCCACACTGTGTCACCACCTTGGCTCACAAACCTAATGACGCTATTTATTCCATAAAGTCAAACCCATTTGAGACTGGCAATCAGAGTTCTCCACGGTCTGGTCTCACCTGTCATTGGCCCCATTCCCTGATTACTCCCTTTTACCCACCCTGCTCCAAAGCTTAAAAGGAACACCTGTCCTGAGCCCTGCCTGACATCTCCCCTCTACACTGTGGTCATTCATTCTCCTTGCTCCACCCCTGCTTCCCTATGCCAATCTCATTTCTAAAAATGCTACCCATCCCTAACTGGCTAGTTCAAGGAAACCTACTCACCCCTAAGTGTTTCAGGAGTGATCAGGACATGAATGTTAAAAGCTTAGTGCTGAAAACCGCTGGCACTTAGTAAGTGATCAGTAAATGTTAGCTTTCATTATGTGATCAGCAATTACCTTTCACGGACAAGGAAAACTGCCTCCCACTGGACAGTTTACTTTAGCAACACAAGAAAAAGTCCCTTCCTCTGTCGTATATGCCACACGCTCCTTCCATACCATGCACACGGCATTCCCACAGATACCTGTGATGCTCAGCAACTGTCTGCATCCCTCCCTCCCTCTCCTGTGGTGAGCTCACTGTACCTAACCTACATCGTGCCCAGTACAGTCAGGCCTGAGCTGACTCCTCCTGGACTGCTGGTGCCTACGTGGCAGCACCTCAGCTTTCTTATCTTGTGACCATTCCCGTGTACATGTCCAACCTGCCAGTGCTGCCCTCTAGCACTGTGGGCCCTGTGACAACCAAAGCTCCTGGCCTTGCCTGCACTCCAGTTCTAGTGACTCACATTCCAGTGTAACAGTTCCCATCAGCAGGGTAGGAATCCGTCACCCATTTGGAATGGGGTTGGGCTCCCCACTTACTTCTTCTGTGCTCCTCCTTCTCTCTCTCCTGTCTGTCTGCCCCAGTTGCCCTAACCCCTTCTTTTCGGTTCTCTGTGTTCCCTTCTCTCTACTCAAGAAGATAGCTAGATCACAGGTCTTCTGCTACAGGGAAGCAGAAGTAAGCCTGGCTACTGAACAGGCCTCGGCAGAGGCAGATCCAGGGCTGAGGTCCTCAGGGCCTGAGGCCAAGGGAAGAGGTGGGATACAACCAGGATGAAATGGCATAGCATAGCGGCAAGAGCTAAGCTATGGAAGATACCGGTTCCCTCTATGCATACAGACACACAGATGTTTTGTTTCTCTGGTACTAGTAAAGCCTGCTAGTCTATGAGAAAATCACCAAAATCTTCACCTGAGCTTCCTGTGATCAAAAAAACTATAAGGATTTATGGAAATAAAAATAACTGATCTATATGCAGGTATCTCAGGTTATTCACCAGCCATTTTGTATGGATGTGTGTAGAGGGCTGGCACTGGTGGAAGACAAAGCTCAGTTGACCTGTATACAACACAGAGAAAATGTATGGGGCCTCTCTGGTTTTGTGTCTTCACAGCCTTGGACTGTAACCAAACTGGGGCCAGGGAGGCCTGAGGCATATGTGTGGTTCTTTATGGCTCTGGGGCTACAATGTTTCCACTCTCCACAGCATCTGACCAAGAAGGCAGATGTCTTATTACCCAAATATTCTTAAAGTGGGTAAATTCCAATATAACGGCAGCCCTGCTCTAGGGAAAAAAGGAGTTTTAAAGTAAAACGCACACACACACACACACAATCATAAATAAGCCTTAATTATAAAAAATTCCAGCCAAGCTTAATTACAAATGTAAGCAAATTCTTACCATCCTTCCAAAGCTCTGCAACAAATCTGTCTGATGACTGGTGCAAGAGTGTGGCCACGTTATCGTTCAGAGGGTCCATGTTTTTCATCAGCCACTCATCTGCCTTATAGTCCACCTGGCCCATAGCAGAGCCAACGACGGTGAGATGGAAAAAACAAAACAAACACAAAAACACAAAAGAAACACCGTAAGCCTTAACCAAAATGTTCACAGGAGAATCTACAAAGTAGGTGGTCCTGAAGGCAACGCATTTGTAATGTATACTATAAGGGTTTATAACCATTTATCAGCACATTTGTTAAAACCTTCATCAAATGCAGTGAAACTTTGAACACAGTACTTTCAATCAAGTTGTTCAACTCTTACCTTCCCTGCATAATGTATAATGCAAAAATCAGCTTTGTCTTTCAGTTGCCGAGGTTTCTGAAACTTGGAGTGGGAACCTTGCTCTTGAACGAGTTTTTCAACAAAGGTTTTATCTGTGGCTTTAGGGAACCAGCACTCTTCATCCAGAAGGGCCAGTACACCAGGAGGGTTAGCCTGATGAGGAGAGACAGTAAGATCTGACAAGTTTTGCAGGTCACTTTAAATACCAGCATTTTTTTCCCATTGTGTCTGGCAGTTTAACTTCCAAAACAATTAAGGTTTCAAAAAGATCTGGAAACCAAATTGCTAGTATAGAAGGTAATGTCCAAACCATACTATAATTCAAACACTGAGATCTCAAAACTGCTAAATACATACTGGTAAGAAAATGGATGAGTAACTTATCTCATAAACTTATAAATATGTAAATTATAAGTAAAACACTCTCAAGCAGATGGCCCCCAAAAAAGCAGCAGATAAAAGACTAGTTCTAGAAAGGAACTAGAAGGTAGAGAGATGAAACTCAGTATTTATATTCAATGACAGGTTGGACAAATTATAAAACTTCAACTAGATGGAATGCTTCAGACATCTTATGTCCTGATTTAAGTTTGTGTTTATGTGATGATCAAATAAAATGTGCCAACTTCACACTTGATGAAATATTTAAAACTATTATTATTAAGCAAATATGGTAAGTTTGTGACACAAGACTAAATGTACCAATTCTAGGGCTAAAATCAGCTTTAATTAATACTGATAATAAAACATATATAAGTAGACTATTATTAAGTAGGGAATATGTATGGAAGGGCATGAAATAATTTATCAATTACTTCATATATTTGTTTCAGCAAACATTAGAGAGCCTATTTTATGTCACCCAACTAGTTCACTGAAAAAAGACCTGGAGACATGAAGACAGAAGTAGAACTAGTACAGCCAGGGGCTGGGGGAGGGAGAGGGGAGTGACTGCTAAAAGGCACAATGTTTGTTTCTGGGACAAAGAAATGTGGAATTAGACAGCTGTCATGGTTGCACAACCATAGTAAGAAACACTGAATTATATACTTCGAAAGAGTGAATTTTAGGGCATGTGAATTACATCTCAAAAAAAAAAAGCCTACAACTTGCTATTCTCTGGGAGCTCGAACATCAGTGGAATGACTTTCTTTCTGAAGGGAAGTAGGTGCACATGAATGTGCAACGAAGCATTTAAATAGCGGTGATCTATTTCACGGTGCTTCCGGATCATCATTCATTGCCATGCTGCAAAGACGGCAAGTCTGTGCCGCAAGACTGAATGAGTTGAGGGCTGAAATCAGCTTTTGGAATAAATCTCCAGGATCAGTTTTCTACAACTCACATGGCCTGTATATTTACTAGAGAAGAAAGGCTTTATACAAATATTGCTTGAGGAGTCACTAAAGATTATAGTGAATACAGATGAAACTGTATGATACGGTCAGAGGAAAGTGGGGATCAAACAGCATGTCAGCAGGTAGAAGCTGAGAGAATCCTTCTGCAATGAACCCCAGTGTGAAGACCCTTACTCTGTGGCTATCTAGTTTGTGGTTCCTCTACCTAAAAGAACTCACAGGGTTCAGGGCAGCTAAAAGAATACTATAATCAAAGACAACAAGGATTAGGTAATCTTGGAGAAGCCAAGGTTCAGAGTGTACATAACTCAGTAACTACCATTCAGCTGACAACTCTGAGAAAGGAAGTTCCATATTAAGATAAGGGAAACACCTGTCTTTCTACCATAATTTTTACATTTTTTATCTCTTAATGAAAACATTTCTAAATTCTGAAGTTGGCTCTTAAATGTAATTTCATCCTTTCTTGACTCAGTGATAGCACAAGTATGAATATCCACTATTTTTCCTACTTCATCTTTAATGTGAGGTTCTGTTAACACTTCTTTTAATTGGGAGTTTCTGAAGAGCTGTAAGTTTGGGAGACTACATTTCTGTCTAAGGCCAGAGCAATACATATCAGGGGTTTTGCAGGCGACTTTCTGAACACAGAGGCTCTCCTGCTGCCACCCTTCCACAAGCTGGGCAGGGGCTGGGTTTGCGTGAGAGGAGGTGAGACGTGAACAGGATGGCAGGTGCCACCAGAGTGATATTTTAGGCATTTTCCTTTGGAAAAACTTTGTTCTCACTCTCCATTTTGAAAAACCATCAATGGAGTCGTTATACCATATCACACTCATGCTATATAACTTTTACTATATAACAATAATAGTTGCCTATTATTATAAACTCTGATACGGTTTTAAAATTTTATTTTTCAAAAACCAGATTTTATGTCCCTATGGATAGACAGAATAAGGTAATCCTAAAGAAGTGAGTCAGCACCACATCTGAAGACCCTCCCTCCCCTTGCTGAGTGGCCTGTCCCTCCATTAGGACTACTGAGGCAGGGCACAGAAGGGTACATTCTGAAGTTTGACAGGGGAAGAGCTTCAAAGGGTCAGGAAGGAGGGACGGAGGGAGAGCCAGAGCAGGATGGAGGGAGGGAGCAGGGAAGGGAGGAGGGGAAAGGAAAGGACTTGTTCTGCTCATTGCCCTTCAGCACCTGGGCTTAACTGGTTCCTGTGAATTTCCTGCCCCATCCCAATACCTTCTGAACACCCTGGTAAAATAAAGTTCTGGAAACTGCACTTCCAAGGTGCTGCTCATCTGCTAATTTCTGCCCATAAAATGTAGCCTGGGAATGCTCCTACTCCCTTTGTAACATCTACATGGTTAAACCCACTGACACTGTCAGCCTACCAGGACTTCTGCTCTTCCCAATTCAGAGCATTGCTTATGCCAGGTGCCAGGCAACCAATGAACTGACACCACGTTTTGCTCTGCTCTCTGGCTTCCAGATCAAGTGCCTGAGGATGAGAGCCATGCTGTATACTTGCCAGATCCCCACCGCACTCCCAGTCTTTGCACTTTCAGGTTGTATTTAGGATTCAATAAATTCTTGCTGCCTTGATCTCACCCAAATCCAACAATATTTAAACTCAATATCTGCAAAACAACTGAAAGTATAAACAATAAATCCTTTCTGCTTCACCTATTTCTGCCGGGAGCTAATCACTGAAGTTGAAATGTTTACTTTCCCCTCTCACTCTCACTTCTGGAGTAAAATTATCATGTGAGAGTCAATAAAAACGGATATATTTTAAGCTAGAGGAAAAAATAAAAGCAACTGAGTAACATTAAGAAGAATGTATATTCATAAGATTCACTTAAGGGTCACATAACCATATTTAAAAACCATCTGAAGATATTTCATAAAAATATCTACAGAACATATAAAAATAAGGTTGATAATTTTCCATCTGGAAAATGGGTACAATTATTCCTGCAGACAGCAACTGAGTTAGCACCCATTGTGGGTTCTCTTCCAATCTAAAATGTAGGTGTAGGCACACAGCCGATACATTCTTAAAACAGGACTTCCAGTGTCGTATGGATACATAAATGTGAGCAGCTCAAACAACAAACCATGGTCAGCAACAGTGCTAATATAAAATATTCCATTCTCTTATTTATATAAATTCCCAAACAATTCTGGGGGTAACAAATAGATTCATGTGTTTATGTACATGTGAGTACGTGGAAGTCGCTGCTAGTGTGCCCTGAAGTTACTTCTAAATAATGCTGCACGGTACACAGAAGCAGATTCCTCCCGACCATGGTAAACTGAGTTTTCTAAACAACTATAGGGTAAAATGAGCTCTTGTGTATGAGCCAAATGACAATAACATTACTTCCCTTAAACCCAAGTTTCTAATGAGCTAGAACTACAATTCTAACGGGCTGAATGTCTGTGTAGGCTTTTCCACTCCTGGACTTGCCACCACTGCTCTGACCAAAGGCCCCAAAGCATCCAGGCTCTCCAGGCTCAGCCCTCCGATGCCTTCAGCCTGGAGAGGACAGGCAGCCCCAGAGGCTGCGCAGCACAACCTAATGTACCGCACAGGAGAAACCCCAGGGCTGTCGCTAACTAGTAGTAGAACAATACGTAAATTACTGACATCAATGCTTAATTATGCTTTAGTTTTCCTATATTTTAGAAGTTAGTAAAATAAAATAAGCAAAGCGACTATCTTGTTGAACAAAAGCTAACTGCCAGGGAAAATATAGCTAATCATCAATATTTATTTGAGATCCGATGGAGGGGAGTTTCATTAAGTAAGTGAGTTATACTTCAGTCTTTTTATTTCTACACAACACTAAACCACAAGAAAATAATTTCTGATGCTTGCTAAGACTGCTATAAAAAATACATCTGCCAAGAAAACTCTGAAACTTCAAATTAAAAAAAAAATCTGTCAAATAAAAACATCTTTATACCTATAAGGATAAGCTTTAGCTATCTGAAAAATGAATTTACATGACATGTCTTACACTCAGCTAGATGAAATGTCCCTATATTGCCTAGGAAGTGTCCCAGGTGGGGCTTTCCACTGTTTGACAGGTGCTGAGGGTTGAAGGTGAAGCAAACGCCACTCCCTGTGGCATGTGCAGTCTGAGGAAGCAGGGGCCATTACCCACCATGCTGTTCACACATGCAAGGCAGGAATGAGTCTGTAAGAGAAGAGAGCTAAAGGGTCTTCATGGGACGTTATTTACTATTTAAGGTATCTTACCAAAGTATTAAAGTACTTAGAAAATTTAGATTAGAAAATTATCTTAACACTGTTAGACAGGATCATTATAGTTCAGATTATGCCAAAGAAAAAACTCAAACATGAGTATGAACTGAAAGTCAAATAGCAAACAAACACTCTTACGGGTCTCTCTATGAGGTCAATGCATGGCTGCAGGTCTAATCCAAAATCGATGAAGTTCCACTCAATGCCTTCCCGCTGGTATTCCTCTTGCTCTAGGATAAACATGGTGTGGTTGAACAGCTGCTGCAGCTTCTCATTGGTGTAGTTGATACAAAGTTGTTCGAAGGAGTTCAGCTTTAAGGTTGAAAGAATGGTTTTCCAAACACGGGGAGGGGAGGGACACAGGAATAATTTGTCATGTAGTTATCAAAAGAATTCACTGAAATTATTAATTAGGTGTCAACTACCTTCTCTATAATGAAGGTTGACAAAACCCAGGGCATCTCTATCAATCTCTCTCTGTCGCACTCACACATAGACACACTATAGCCACACCACATTGCTGAACTGCTAAAATTAGAAAATAATAAATGACTGAGTCTGCTAATTGAATGGTGTACAAATAAAACAACTCAATTTTTATTAGTGAATGGTTAGTGAATAGAAATTAAGAAATAAATGAGAAAGAAAGAAAAGAAAGAAAAACAAAGAGCCTTGGGAAAGCCAGAGACAGTGAAGCAAGTGTGTTTCCATGAGCTCTGCAGGGTTCTGTCCTATTCTATTCTTTACTTAGGTTAGAGGATCCAGAGCAACTTAAGAAATAGTAATCTTTTCTCTATAGGTTGTTGCTGAGATCCCAGCCAGGCCTGAGAAGCAAAATGCACTCAGTAAGTATGTAGTTCCAGGTTGCTTTCCTATGAATTTCCTTTTCTTATCAAATGTTTGATCTTTGCCAATATCAACAGTGAAACTGCATTGCTTTCAAGAAGTGAACTTTAAGCATTTTTTAATAGACACTTCTGCTTCCTTCTCTATGAACTCTGCCCATTTTCCTGTTGTGCTGACTGGATGAATGGGTGGATGGATCAATTAATAGGCATACTTTTCTTAAAGCAATCACTTTATATATTAGAAATAAGTGATCTTTTTTTTTTTCTGCCTCCACGCTGTTCACATGAGTAGCATGTGCCCATAAATAACCTTTTTCATTATAATAAGTGATCCTCAATTAGGGAAGGCTTAATCAGCCTCCAAGGAACAGCTTTACAGTCTGAAAGGCCGGTCTACTCTTTCACCCAGTGGACGGGCTGTACTATTTCAGAATGAGGTCACGTTAGGAGGACAGGGGCAGTGTTTGCTGTGCCCAACACCACATTTTTAGTGAGCCACACAAACATCTGTAGACTGTCTGATTGTGATTATTCACGTTTTTGTAAATGGCTTTTTTGCTCTGCCTTAGGACTGTGTGATCTTCTGGCTCTACTTAGCCTGGGTAACTATGAGTAATGGTATTTCTTTTTCAACAGTATTTCTATTTGTCTTCCATATTTAAGCTACCAACTATACTTAAAATAATCAATTTGTAATTGGTAATACATGGCGTAAGTTTAAAAAGTACAAAGAGCTGCACTGATGGACAGGACGAATTAAGTCTCACCACAACAACCTACTTGTTCTCCCTGCAGTCAACCACTGTCGCTGCCTCCTGAGATCCTCCCAGAAATATTCTGTGCTCTCATTTGATTTTTCTTAGGTATAATATATCTTAGAGTCTTTCCATACCTGAATATAAGGCCACCTCATTCTTTGTAACGGGTACACAATATTCTACTATATGGATGCATCACAATTAATTGAGCCAATCTCCTAATGGTGGACATTCAGGTTTTTTCTTTTCTTTTTCCCATGACAAATAGTGCTCAGTAAACTGTCCTCCATTTTTAGCATTTATAAACATTTTTATGTCTATGGATTCATATGTCAAAACCATACTTCCTGAAGTTCTACATCTTTATTATTTTTTGTCTTTTAATAACCTCTTTTCATGTCTTTTTCAGAATTCTACTTTCTATTCTTTATTTATTCATTTATTTTTCAAATTAGTTCTAGAGGAAGGTTGCCTAGTCCTCCTATACCCCTTAACATCCCTATTAATAGATTTTAAACAAGTATGTTCAATTTATAGATCAATTTGGGGAAGATTCACACCTTCACAATGCTGAACATTCCCATCCAAGAACAATGTATATTCAAGTCTTTCGTTGTTTTTCACAGAAGCACTGTAAAGGCATCTTCAACTAAATCTGGCCCATTTCTTCTTAAATTTATTCGTAGGTATTTCATCTGTTTTTGCTGTAGTTCGAATGGGGATCCTTTCATTATTTTTTGATTATTTATATATAGGAAGGTGACAGTTTTTTTTTAATGTGATTTTTACCCTGCAACCTTTCATGATTTCTCAAGTCATTAACAAATCAGTTCACATTAAAGCAATCTCACAGAGTGGGAGTGGCAGTTCAGTGGATAAAGCTCTTACATGAGGGTGGACTTACAATTTTAAAGGGGTTTATTTTAAAACAAGACAATTCAATACCCAATAGTGGCCAAAGTGGCACACTGATCCCAAGAAGTACTTAATTTAGTATTTGTTCCTTACTACAAACATAGTCTATCAAAGGGGATAAAGATATAAATTTTTAGGAGACCAAATGTTATCAACTGTTCCACAAAACTAAAGCAGGTGTGTGACCAATTCTGTCCCACATGGAGCTAACTGGACCTAACTCTCGTATGCTGGGGCAAGTTAGCTGAGGCTGCGAGCTTCTCTTCCCAGTATGCTTAACTGTTACCACTGCAGACACCTTCCACGACTCAGCTGTCTAAAGTTGGCCTCCCTACGTCTTTCTCTCACAGCACCCTTTTCACTTTGTTGTTCACAAATCTGAGAATTTGCCGGTTACTCATCACTCGTTGTTTCTCCGTTAGAACGGCAGGGACTGTACCTGCTTATCTATCATTACGTCATGGTGCTTGGCACTGCACCTGGTACGTAACGAGCCTTAATTAATATCTGTTAAAAGAATAAGCAGGAGGAAGAGCGGGAAGGAGAGGGACATACCTCAAAAATTTCGAATCCTGCAATATCCAGGATTCCAATGAAAGATGCTCCCTGACGTTTGGTTCGATCCAGAGCTTTATTGATACGGTGAACAAGCCAGCGAAAGAGCCGCTCGTAGGTAGCTTTTGCCAATGCTTCTACAGCAAAATCTGCCTGTAATTAGATCAACACCAACCTTTTAGTCTGGAAACAGTCTCAGCAGAGCATTAATAGCTGTTATATGGAGTTTAATGTTCTACAGTACCTAAAAAAACGAAAATAAGTAGTACTTACTGCTTAATCATGTCTCAATTTTACATATCAACACAGGATATTAGTACAATTAAATATAAACTGGAGAGAATCAATTTAGGGAAGGGACGCCCAGTAAAAATAAACTCCTTCTTACGCCCCTGGGGTCCAGGGCAGATATCTGCGCAGTCCTGAAGGAGCCCACTGCTGGCGCAGGGCCACACACGGGGATGCGGCAGCAGCGTGCCCTGCTGCAGGGCGGGCTCCCGAAGTACGCAGCTTTGCCTCTTGGATGACCCACCTACCTGGGGACAACCCAAGATGCTATTTCAAGTTTACTTTTTTTTAAAGTCACCTTTAAAAATTTTCTGGGAAAGAAAAACAAAAACAGAAAGCTACAGGAGAGAAAAAAAAAAACTCCACAGTATTCCAAAGAAACATCCATACAATGAGCTTTGACTGATTCCATTTAAGTGCGAGAAGGTCTCATGACCAGTTTATCATTCAAACAAATATGGGATAACAATTAACGTTAAGCTTACTTGTTCTTTGGTCTGTGCTTTCTGCACGTAGTCTCGCCCAACCTTGATCCGGGGGGTCAGTATAGCCCGAGTAAACTCCATCACATTCATCCCAAGGAGATGGCAGAGTTTCTGTGCAACTAGAGCGTAAGAAGTCTCCTGAATTCTAGATACCTACTTATGATTTAGTCACAATATACTCAATAAACACTTGAAACCCTTAGTAATCATTAAATTGTATAAAGAAATAAACAATGAAAGCCTTAAAGTTAGACAAGTTTTAGGTGTGATGAAAAAATACCTTTATCCTTTCAAATCATTAACCCTCATCCTCAGGCTATAAGAGATTGTTCATCAGCAGTTACGTATTCTGGGCAGTTTAATGCAAGAGCCCACAGATAATGCCCAGGGTAGAGACAATGGTGTTTAAAATAGTTTAAATCATGTCACCAAGAAAACTGGTTGTGCTCATGTAATGATCCTAATAATTTAGTAGGCAACAACTCTAAAGGTTTTTAAAAAGAGTTATTTGACTACACAACTAATGCAAAGCACTCAATAAACAGCTGCTAGTTTTGTTACTGTTGCTTCTCATCTGCATTAGAGCTCCTGCCTCACCAGTTCATTGTGTAGTATTATCAACATCCAACAAGCATACAAATTATTAGAATTAATTTCTGATTAAGTGTTAAAATAACAATAAAATTCTGAAAGAGTAATAAGCACATTTGGAGATATATTAGAAATATAACTTACCCAAGTTCTTATTTCAAAGACCTGCATCCTACTACCCTGACCCAGACTGTCAGCAACCTACAGCGGCCCTGTATGGTCAGGGCAGGCTGTGCCACAGGGATGCATCCTTTGGTTTGTGACTCCCCTTGCTGGCTTTGACCAGCTGCTCTGCCTCCACTACTAGGTCCTGGTTCCTTTTAGTTAACGTATGCATGAATGTATGTGGTAAGTACTGAATGGGAAGTTGAAAAATACAAGGAAGTACAAAATGCAAATTGCCTATACTTCTTTGTTTTGTATTGTAAGAAACATTATTTAAGCAGCTAAAAATTATACTTCATAATGTGGTTATCTTGGTTTACTTCATTCTAAGGATATTTTAAGGTACCTCCCATTTTTTGCCATTAACATGTTGAGGCATAGATCCCTTTGCATGTTTTGTTCTGCTGTGTGCCTTACTCCCCTTCCTGAGAATCTCTATCTACTTCGAAGGGCCAGGCTTAGTCAAAAGTTCTCAAAGTAAAATGATACATGATCATTAATTAAAGCCTAGTTAATAGAAAACTTACTGGTCATCTGGGCATTGGCTTTATGATGTTATTATAAAGAAATGTGTCTAAATGTTAAACAGACACATCTGAACTTATTTTATAGAAACCTGGCACCTTGCGTGGCCAACTGCTTACTGCAGGACTTCCTATAGGGGTGGGTGGGAACAGAGCAGAATGAATGGGGCGAGGGAACAGAGTAGAAGAGATGGGGCTGGGTGGAAACAAATCAAAGGGAAGCACATTGTCCTACAGTCTGACTTTTCGAATCATGTCTATGTTTCATACAGTCAAATGATAAAGTAAAAAAGGATTGTGGTGGTAGTGGTGGGGGACCCAAAATGCAATACCAACAGGAATAAATGAAGCTACCCACATTACACATAACTAACACAGCCACAGAAGGCAGGAGGAAGGAAGAGTAAAAACAGTATCTTGACTGCCTACTCTAATGCTGAAGAACCATACCCAAATCCTATATACTAATTACCAGGCTTGTCTTCCAGAGAGGTATGGGTTAATGATTCTGAAGCTAATATAATGTGTATTCTAGGTGTAAACAAATAAGCAATAAACTATATGTAGTAAGAGTCAGATTTCTTACTGTCAGAGAAAGGAATTTCAAATAAAGAAAAGGAGACGGTTAGAATGAACCTGGTAGTGTTGGATCAAAATTGGAGGTATCAGAATAAAGCCAGTTTTAAATATACATACATGGAAATAGGCAAAGGAGTGTCTGTGTGTGTATGTATTTGTGAGTAGGTATGTATGTGTGTATGTAAATGTACTGTGAAATGAGTTAGAAACAATGAGACCCTAGTATCACTGAGCACAACCAGCACCTAGATACTGGTTTCTAAATACCTTTCTTCAATATGAAGGAAGAAACCCTAGAGAAATGGCCAATTCCAGGGCCTGGGCAGGGAAAAAAACAACATGAGTTTGGAACATTTTGTGGTAACTTAAGGTAAGAAATTGCTTTAAAAAAAAAATTACAGTCATATCAAAATAATCCAAGAGCTAACCTGAAGGGGTTCCCAATTCCTAATGGCCAAATTAAGGACAAGAATAAATAATTAGAGTGGATTATAAACCCACAGAATAAGAATCTGCGTGTCTACACTGATATAAATAATTAAATGAATGAAAAAGTGAAAGCTCTTCCTTACAGCAGAATTTCAGGGAATAAATATAAAAGAATGATGTAAACAGAAAATCACCACTTGACAATCATCATAAGCAATACTTATTTCAGGTAAGAATCACCAATGGATGCTAAAACTAGCAGATGAAAGATTCTGAAGAGAAACAGGGCATTTTCTTATTCTTGAAGTATCTCCCTCCCTCTCCCAAATACTTAACACAAAGGGAAAAACAGTAATCTGATAGTGGAGAACCTGGTGGATACCACCTTAACCAAGTGATGAAAGTTAACGCCACCAGTAATAAGACAAATGGACATAAGCCTCCTGATACGATGTACCAAGGACAAAACATCAGTTCTGTGATATTCTTAACCTGAATTTAATCAGGAAGAAACATCAGACAAACCCAAACTGAGGTATATTTTACAATAACTGGCCAGTATTCTTCAAAAGTGTCAAGGCCATGCAAGACAATGAAACTCTGAGGAACTGTTCCAGATTAAAAGAAACTAAGAAGCCATCAAAATTCAGTGCAGTGTGTGACACTTGATCGGAAAAAGGACATTAGTGGGAGAGTGGACAAAATTTGAATAAGACTGTGGAAAACAACAGATATAACAGTATCTATGCAGAACAGATAAATAGTATCCATGTTAATTTCCTGATTTGATCATCTTACTATAGTTACACAAGGTGTTAAGAGTTTGGGGAAATGACTGAAGGATACATGGGAATTTTTTGTACTAATTCTTGCAATTGTTTTCTAAGTCTGAACAAAATTTTATTAACAGTTTTTTTTTTAAATGCTGCTCAGAAGACATTGAGAGTTCATCTTAGGGGCTCCATCATCATAACTTTAAAGACCACCAGGAAAATAAGTTCCCTTTTATAGAACTGCCTCACATTTTCCACTTCTAGCCTTATCACCTTCTTACTTGCCATTTACATTTGGGGAAAAAAAGTCAAATTCAACCTAAAAGGTAATAATTAGTCAATATAGTTCTGCAAGCAATTCTGAAAGTCCTTTAACAGAGGAGTGTTTAAACATTTTAGCATTCCTGACAAAAGACATGGCTCTTCCTGTGGGGGTTCTTATCCAACGCGCTCCTTGACCTCTGATCTCCTGCAGGTTGGTGGTTAGATTCTGGCAGTGTCATTGTTCTTTTTCATTTTTGTTTTTTAAAAACTAATAATGATCTTAATCTCTCAATTCTCATTTGATGTGCTTGTAGTTTCTTTATGTATTTTATCAAGTTTTAAATTGTCTTATATCCAAACCTAATAAGGAAAATGTGCTCTTCCTTTGTTTTATTATTGTGTATGATGCATTTCTGTGGCTGGACCTAACCTTCACTTCAGAATTTGTGGTGCTTTTGGTACTACCAGTTAATAGCTACCTGCTGTTACCCTCACTACTTCATCTTTGGGAGAGGAGGGGTGGACTATGGCAGGACTGATATGTTAATAAAGGGAATTTGTTTCCAACTCCAGTATTTTAGACTAAATCTGTGTTTTAAAATGGTATTTTGGCACCAATATGTAAAAATGCCATGGAAAATGATTGTAAAATAAAATATTAGTAACCTGATGAAATAAGCCATCACAAAAAACAAATACTGTATGACTCCACCTGGATGAGGTATCTAGAGCAGTCAAACTCGTACATACAAAGCAGAATGGTAGTTGTCAGGGGCTGGGGATAGGGGGAAGTGGAATAGTTAATGGGTACAGGGTTTATGGTTTCTGATTGCAAGATGGAGCGTTCTGGAGACTGGATGTAGAAGGTGAATGTACTGTGAACATACGTTACTGAACTGTACACTTAAAATGGCTAATTTTATGTTAATGTGTACTGCACCACAACTGAAACATTAAAAAATATTATAACCTGAGAAACTCTGGTAAGAGATAGAAAGTAGTAATATGACCAACACTAAAAAAAAAAGTCCATATACACATGCCCACTTCAAGCCCTTATTTTGATTCTGAGTCAAGCACCAGAATGACGCACACAGAAATGAAATGTTTGGGATTTGCATCAAAATAATCCAGAAAAAGGGAATTGGGAGGTGATGTAAGTGAAATAGGACAGGCCACCAGTTGCTGATTGTCTAAGCCAGGTGACAAAAATGAGGTAGTTCTTTACATTTCTCTTGTGTATATGTTTAAAATTTACTGTAATTAAAAAGTAAAGACACTGAGACACTGCAACATGAACAAATGTTAACTGACTACTACTACCGAAAAAAGGCAATGATTTGAAAAATGTTACTTACAGTAGGCTGCAATTTTTTAAAGCCTTTCACACAGTTAGGAAGAGATTTTTTTACTTCCATTATTGCTGATGTAATGAATAGGAATGAAGCAATGACAGTGAAGCTGTTTTAATTTTTTTTAAACAATTGTTTTGTAAATGGACCAGGAAGGAAAGAAATAAGAAAAAAAGAGAAAGAAAGGAAGGAAAGAATAGAGAAAGGAAAAATAGAAAAAGGGGGCAAAGCCCTTGGCATTGTGAGACATTTCCAGACTTCCAGGGAAATTTTCAAGTGCCTTTTCTATAAAATCTTATGCAAAAGTAACAAACCAAGGGTATTAAAAAAGAAGAAAAACAAAACTCACCACCACAAGTTAATAGTTATTAACAAAAACCAATTAGAAAACACTCTATTTTTAAAAGTAGAAACGCATTGGCCTGCTTCATCTTTTAGAGGTGATCCTCTTCCATGGGTCATTTTAAGGTTTCAAAGCAAAGCTACATACTAATACATTCCTTGCTCTAAATCTTAAAATTGCCTGATTTTAAGTCTTACTTAACCATGTGAAAGTATATAGAGGAAATAAGCCCATATGTCAATCCAACCACTTTGATTGAATGACACGTTTAGTGTCCCAGAAATCCAAAGCTCCAGGAGGAGGTGCAAGGCTTGGCCAGAAAATGGTGATGATGAAGCATCCGGAGGCGGGCAGGTCCCTTAAAAAGTTTACACAGAACTGAATGGTTAACAAACGTCAACTTGGTTATAAAAAAGGACTATTTCTAGGGCAGATAATGTGATTTATGGCAGCCTCCATTGTCCACGGTAGACATATTTGGGTTCTCAAACATAGGTAGAGATTCCTTGTTTTAATTTTTGTCCCCAGGTCATAGGAAGCAGAACTCACATGGCCTGCAAACATATTTTTTTGGTTCACAAAGTTTTATTCCTGACTGGTATAAATTTAAATCAATGTTCAACATTTGAGACCTAGAAGACTTCATATTAAAATCTAGATTTCTTCGAAAACTCAATTATACTTGGCAACATTGGGCCTATTGTCCTGGCAAGGTAACAACTGCAAGAACTCAGCAGCGGCGGCTCCCTTCAGACGAGCTGCACGGTCGCTTCAGCTTACGTGCCCTCCCTCCGCAGGTCCCGATGCCTCCCAGGGCTCTGCAGCGCCCCCACTGCCACTTTAGGGCTACACCATCCTCTTCCCTCATTTATGGAATCAGACTGGCCCACATGCAGGCACAGAGGGCTGCCACTCCACTCAAGTGTTGCAGGAAATGCTTCAGGAGTGCTTTTATGTTTGCACTGTACCACGTTCTTCGAGAACACAACAAACCATCTCAACAAAAACAAAACTGAAAAGCTTACCTGTATTTTCTGGCATGGAGGCTTGATCGGTATTTCGCTCCTTTTTGAAGGAAATATTTCCAAACTGTAGTACTGAAGATACTACTTTAAGCATTGCTTTATGTTGATATAAAAAGAAAAAAATTAATAAAAATTTTGCAATAAATGTAGCAGAGACATACTCTAATTTATTTTATGCTAAGAATTAGCTATACAAAACTTTTCAGTAAGCTATCTCAGGATTTCATAAAATTATAAGCAGTACTCATTAGTTTCTAAATCATTTTCTAGTTTAGGTTATTTACTCCCAATTTAAAAGTCTTAATTAACTGTGCATCAGAATCTTAGAGAAATCATACATACACAGAATCTCTTCATGAGAGAAGCCCATTATATGCATTGCTTCCATTGTTTCCTGAAAGTTATCTTTGTCCTGCTGTCCCGGAATGGGAATATAGCCATTAGAGAGAAATCTGTAGTTATTAAATCCTTCGAGGAGCAAATCAGCTGGAAGAAAATACAATGGGATACAATTTAATAAATACTCACCACATAGTAAGGCATACCCACATTCACACTGGACTGACATTACAGGACAGTGGCTTACCACCCATTCCATCACCACCAAATGCTTTTTACACCCATACTTTTTCTTTCTTTATGTATTCATGTTAAATTCACAAACATATACAGTTTTCCATCATCTGTATCCATGAAAGAAAATAATATAAACTGCAAAAGTCTCAACTTGAGTTTTTGGGAAAGTTGGCTTACATGATACTGTATTTGAAATCAAATAGCTGGGAAATGAGGAAAATTTTCCAGATAACTAAAACACATTGCTTTCAGATTTAAATATTTTAGCCATCTTTTAAGGGAAAGCTTTTTAACCCATATTCTATATTCCTCTCTTAGCAAGTAGTTTCAAGCGAACATTATGGGGTCAATGCAAAGACCGTATGGACAAGAGATGCAGACCCACATGTAGAAGGTATAGAATATGGAGCAGGCAGGTCTTGTTCTCCACCAGTTTGTTTAGTGGTAAATCTGCCTTTGGCATAACGTGCAACATATAATATTGTGACAAACATTGTGATGGATACTCCCACTGACTTATTTGTATGTTAGAGGCCTTGAGTTAGACAGAACTTAACTCACTCTTTTAATAAATGTGTTAAGAGCAGAACGATGGTTCTCAGGAGGGATCAAAACAGAGAGGGTTATTTACCCTACAACAGATGTTAGCAAGAGCCTCCAGCTTTCTCTGTGACTGGCTCTCCCTGCAGAGAATATCTGCTGAGCACTCCTACCCTTAATTCTTATCTACATCCCATTTAACTTCAACTGAATCCTAATCGCTTTCTTTCTCTATCTCCTTTTAGCACTTGAATTTTACTTTTTTGAATCCTTACTCTTGCAGTATTATTGCCAGTCTGAGAGCCTGATGGTTTTCTTCAATTCAGCATTATAAACTGAATAATTTTCACTTTTTTGTCTCTTAGTAGCAATTACTCTATTTATTTTTGGCTCATTTTTCTCCTTGCAGGTCTTAATTTCTGCATTCAGTGCTTTCACAGATGTCTGGTTATCAACAGCCTACAGCCTACACCCCATATGAGAAAAGCATGACTGTGTATGTGTCTACTGTGATATTTAGATAACATAATCATATAGCAGCAGCACTGAATTTGACACTAAAAAGAAACCAAAAGTTATGCATCTTCTCCTCTCCCTCATACACTTCTGACCGACAACAGAACTTTACATTTTACTCCACCCAATTGTAAAGCTTCCAGTCTTTGTGATTCATGGCAAATAAATAAAGAAATAAAAATCCACCACAGGCTCTTTCTAGTATTAGTAGAAGCATAACACAAAATTCAATTATAAAACTAGGAATAAAAATATTTACAGAATTTTAATCAAGGAAATTTATTTTTTCTTACTTTTGTATTTATAAATGTTGAAACTGAACTAATATAAAAATGTACCACTTGTCTCCCAATTTAAAAAATTTTTTAAAGAGAAGAAATGAAAGTACAAAAGATAACACCACTTATCTACCTGCCACTTAAAATAAAATACCTATCCCAGGGCATGGGAGCTCAATTTCATTTTCGTTTCCATGATTTAGCCAGCTGGAATTTTGATGTGTGGGTATATGAAACTATTATTTCCCCAAAACATTTTCTCTCTCTTTCAAGACAATTTAATATTAAAAAAAGATATTCAAAGGAATATGAAATAGTAAAAACCTTTGTAACTTACACTTTAGGTGTTCTCCTGCTCCAGATAACAACTGGTAGAAGATATGGAAAGTACGCTCATCTTTTGCTTGACGAACAGCACGAGACTTTTCAAGAAGGTCTGAGAAATGCTGTTAGGGATTAAACTGAAAAGGTCTATACAGTATCTACACACATTTAATTTATAAAATGTTTCCTTTCTTTGATATATATCAACTATCTTGCATTAACCATTCTAACTAATTGAACTTTGCAAGTGAAAAATGAAAGTATATGCAACTTAGTTTCTCATTTTTCTACTAGAATCTGGGCTGGGAAGGAACCTAAAGGCCAGAGTGCTTTTCCCACTGCCCACCGCCCCCCAATTTGGATTATATTCCAAGAACATAGTACTATACAAGGAACTGTAAGAAGCTATGAACAATGAAGTTGAGTTGTTTAAGGCAGGAAAAGTTTTATAATATTAGAGTTGTTATAAATATAAATGGGGAAACCAAGGCACAAAGACAGTACTAAAAGTAACATAGCTAATAAATTATAGAGCTAGGAATGAAAATGTGGTGGGACTCCAAAATGTATATCCTTGGCTACTGTGCCCACGAGGGCCCCCTGTATTGGAAGCCTCATATAAGTGGTGCTAGCACCTCACATCCAGGACTTCATATAAATCTGTCAAATGACATCCTGAGATAACTATGCCTAGATTAACCACTGGACTTCCCCTTCCTGCTCTGGAGAAGCCCTGCTGCCAGCACCTCTGCCTGCTGCCACCTACTCTACCTGGGCTCCCCCGGCAGGCAGAGAACTGCACGCCTGTTCTCAGGGTGCATCTGAGGCCTGTCTGGGCGTCACCACCATCTGGCTACTCCTAGTGTGTCTCTAGGCCCACAGTCACACTGGCTTTCACAGCTCAGTTTCACCACTTAGAAAGATGATTGCCCCAAACACATCCTCCACATTTGGTGAACTGCACATTCATATGAATGATGCCATAGCAGATCAACATGAAAAACTTGAGAGCTGTACCCCTGTCATTTTTCAAGTGCTTTTTGTGTTTTCTGGCTCTGAGTGAACTTAGAAACATAAAATACAGTTCTGAATTAAAAGGAAATTTTGATCTAGCCCTTACCTGGTGGATAGAAACAATGTATTTCTATCACTGAAGATTATTCTAACAAGTATCAGAGAATTGTCATCTGTATCCTTCTTAATTGGCACACTATCATTCAGAATCATTTCTATTTTATTATCTCTTTAATCAAATTCTATATAGACCTATCATTTTTTAAGGTCTTTTGATGCATGTGACATTATTTAGGACTCTTCTATGTATTTGACACTTTTTCCCCTAGTTTTATTCTACTTAACACTAACTGAAACTACTTTAATTCTGTACTTTGAAAGGCTTGTTTCAATGGGTACATGCCCAGTCTGCTAAGTACCTAAACAGGTGGTAAAAAATGGACTAATCCAACAATAACTGAAGAGTAGGTCTATATAACTGTATTCACCTAAAGGTTCATACACCACATAAACATTTCCTGGGTCGATACACAGGTAATCCTCACCTCAGTGGGACTCTCCACTTCCCTAGCCGGGAGAATAGTCATAATCTGCTGCTGAAAACAAACGACAAAAAAAACCACTTTGGATTGAATATTCAGTAGTTGAAACTATCTGACCAAGTCTCAATCTCTCTGAGCCTAAATTTTACCATCTAGATAAGGGAGTGATATATCACAGAGGGTTGCCTGGAGGCCATAGGAAGATTAAATCCATCTTATTTTGGATTATGCAATTATGAAAAGGATACATGTTTCAATGTTGGCCCCCACAATATAGCCAGTTACATCAAAGTTGATCCGAATGAACTTGCCCTGAAAATAAGTTACAAAGAGAGAACTGAAAATAAATAAGGACGTAGAGGATATGAACACTCCAATAAAATAATAAGCCAAAGTGCCCTGACAAGTATCCATGAATTGGATACAGAAATGGATCTTAAATATTGCCTCAAATAAAAAGGAAAAAAAGCCTCAATAAACTCTAAAACAGTAGCCATAGGACAGGCTACCATCCTAGAATATAACATGATAAAAAATGAAATCCTAATCATTTAGAACTTTTAAACTCTTCTAAATTATCTGAGATATGAGAGATTTTAATAGCATTAAAGGAATACTATATATATCTAGCCCTTTAATGATAGATTTGAAAAACTGAATAATACAGATGGTTTCCTAGGAAAATAGAAATCCATTTGAGAAAAAAAAGAGATAACTTGAGCAGCCCATAATCATAAAGAATAATGAAATATAATTACTTCTTTAAAAATGATGGATTGGTCTTATGTAACAGTTTTGCAAATTCCTAAGCAATATTTAATTGCCTTATTATGTAACTTTTAGGGAAACAGAAAACAGTGATTATTTCATAATTCATTTTATAAAGTTAACATAACACTGAATACCCAGACTGGTAAAGAGATCATAAAAAGGCAAAGCAAAATAAAAGCAAATACCTCACTTATTAAAATAGATATAAAGGGCCAAATCAAACATTTTGCAAAACAAACATAACAATGATCAAGAATGGTTTATTTCATGACTGTTATGAAGGACTGACCCTAGCAAACACTACTATTATTAGTCATATGAATAGTCAAGCGACTGGAGGGCTTTCTTTGTGGAAATGGATAAGATTCTAAAATTTACAGGGACATGGAAAGTATCTAGAATAGTCACAGTAATTTTGAGAATGAGGACCAGAGCTTGAGGGCTTATACTACTCCATTTCAAAAGCTATACATTTATTAAGATAGTCTGGTATTGGTGTAAGAATAGAGATACAGATCAATGGAACAGAATAGAGTCCAGAAAAAAACCACATATGTACAGTCAATTCATCTTCAATAAAGGTACCAAGGTAATTTAATAGGGCAAGGACCAATCTCTTAAAAACTGCTACTTGAAAAATATGTAAAATCAAACAAAAAGAACCTAGACTCTTATTTCACACCATATATAGACATTAACTCAAAGTGGATCATAAACCTAAATTATGGCCTAAAACTAAAAACTTCTAAAAGAAAATATGAGAAAATCTTTATGACCTTAAGTAAGACAAAGATTTCTTAGAATTAAAAAAGCATGAAACATAAAATAAAACATTTAAGTTGGATTTCATCAAAATTTAAAACTTCTGTTCTTTAAAAAGCACTGTAAAAAAAAAATGAAGAGAAACCACAGACTGGCAAAATATTTCCAAAACATATTTCTGATAAAAGACTTGTTCCCAGAATATATAAATAAACTCTTACAATTCAATAACAAGACAAACCGAATAAAAAAATTGGACGCAATATTTAAATAGATATTTTATCAAAGAAGATATGTAAATGGCCAACAATTATATGAAAAGCTATTCAATATCACTCATTACTAGGGAAATGCAAATTAAAATAGACACAGTGAGATACTATATACCCACTACAATTTTAAGGAAGATCAGCAAGGATATAGAACATCCAGAACTCTCATATAATCCCAGAAAGAATGTAAAATGGTACAGTCACTTTGGGAAACAGTTTGCCAGTTTCTTATAAACTTAAATGTATGCCATATGACTCAGTAATTCCACTCCCAGGTAGTTCCCCAAGAGAAACGAAAGCAGGTGTCCACACAAAGACTTGCATGTGAAGGTTCACAGCCACAACCCAAATGTCCATCAGTTGGTGAATGGATAAAGAAATTGTGGTATATTCACACAATGGAATACAACTGAGCAATAAAAAGGAAGAAACCAGTGATCTACACAACAATGTGGCTGGATCTAAGAAGATAATGCTGTGTGAAAGAAACAAGACACAAAATACAATATACTATATGATTCCATTTACTTGACATTTTAAAGGAAAAATCTATACAGACAAAACAGATCATGGGTTATCAGGGCTGGGTATAGAAGGAGGAAAAGAAACTAAAGGCAAAAGGAAACTTTAGAGTAATGGAAATACTCTTTCTCTGGACCAGAGTGCTAGTTATACTATTATCTCCTTTTACGTATATACTCTTGTCTAAACCCATTGAACTGTACACTTTAAAAGGGTGAATTTTATTTTATGCAAAATGTAACTCAATAAACCTAATTTTTAAAAATAATCAAGGATTATAAAAAGCACACATAATGTAGGTGGGTCACGGGGAAGGCAGCACAGCATGGAGAAGACAAGTAGTGACGCTATAGCATCTTACTAGGCTGATGGACAGTAACTGCAGTGGGGTGTGTGTTGGGGGGGACTTGATAATATAGGTGAATGTTGTAACCACAACATGCTCATGTGAAACCTTCATAAAATTGTATATCAATGATGGCTAAATAAAGAAAAAGCAAAAAAAATAATTTATTGTTGTAAATGAAAGTTAACTATTATACTAAAAAAATAATAAAGAGAGGTATCTTAGGACTCTTTCATTAGATAAATGCCAATTTTAAAAACAGAATTAAACATTTATGTCTTATATTAATATAAACATATTAAACATGTAATTTCCTCATTTAAGTGGGAAGTCTTAGTTTACACTCTTCTCTTTATATCTTCACTCACCAAAAAAAAAAAAGGGTACTCAGTACTGGAATGCTACCACAGAAAAATTTGAACTACATTCTATTACATACAAATTAGACCTCAATAATGTTGATTTTTTAAAACTGGAAAAAAGAGGATATTTTACCATTATGTTTTTCTGCTTAATATTATGAGCATTCATTAAGAACTTGCCCAATTTTCCAGTTTAAAACAACCCAAACTAGGAAAACACGAAGAAAAGAGAATGAGTGGGGGGGAATGTTATGGGTGGAGGGGGATCCCATACACTGATTTCCTGTTTGAGGAGGAACAGATCATGACTGGTTTACATGAGTAAATTCTATACAGCAGTGGCTCCTTCAACTCTCCTCCTAGTTCTGCCCTTCACCATTTCCAAAGTGTCCTTCTAATCTGCCCCACCAAATTGTAGATACTGTATTTCATATTATCTTGCTTGCTCTGCACAGGAAATGCAGGTATCATGCCATCATAATCACATATGTGTATTCCATTAAGGGTGTGCTTCAAATGCCATCAACCCCAAAGTGTTTGGGAGAAGGTGAGAAGCAGGATTCCTATAAGAAGCAAAGGCATTTGTGACAAGTAGCCTCCCACCACAAGTCATGCACAACAAGCCACTCATGACATCATAAATTATCAAAACACTGGCTAGACCAAAAAAACCTCTGGACATGGGCCTAACATTTACAACTGATTGTATGTGGCAACAGAAATAGAATGTATGAAATGGGAACATCCCTGGGAAATTAGGATTGTGTCATTTACCAATACCTGTAGTGCCCTGTAACGTAAAAGCTGATCTTAGACCACCAAACTTAATGAGGCAACAATTTAAATTCCACTGGAGACCACAATGCAAATCCATCTTTAAGCATCTGCTAGTTGAACATTTGGCATTTTTCTTCTATAGAGAACTTGTTAATTAAGAGTCATAAAAAATGACATTTTGCTTGCTTGGTTTGTTTTGTTTTATGGCAGGGAGAGTGGTTTTGTTTGGATTTTTTTTTTAATGGAAGAAAAAATTTTCCTCCTTTTAAGACATGCTCTCCTTGTATAGTACTATTTTTATGCAAAAAGCCATTTCCCACAAATAATATAATTACAGCATTAGATGCTGATCTAATGCCCCCAAACTTCAGCAGAACCTGAGGCTGTGCTTTCAACACCTGAAGAACAATGTGGGATGGGTGCTTCCAAAGGACTACAAGGCACTACAGGAACACAGAGGAAGGCTTCTCAGAGTGAACAGGAGGGGTCACACAAAGTGCCCTTGGAGCTGAGAAGCCTTATAGTTTATTGAACATTTGCTTCAAGGTATATGGCAATTTATAGGACAGTTTGTGCTTGTTTATTTTAAAGCTCTCCTAAAATGAAACTACTACAAAGAGTACTAGTCCTTGACACAATGCAATCTGATTTTGACCTCTAAGTTATAAGGAAAACAACTCTATTTTCAGGAGAAAACATTTTGGGCTAATGGTGCATCGAAGCGGCAACTACAGGCACCTTAATTCTCTTCTGCAAACAGACTCTCACTTATTGCTGCCCTTGCATTGTCAGAATGCAATACTTGGGAGAATATGTAAAACCTCTGACAGCTCATAATTTTGTTAAAGAGAGGAGGACCTTTTTTGGTGCATAACTATAAAATATTTTAATTTTTAGATTTACAAACACTAATTAGAACAGTCAATCCAACAAATTTCTACATCATCTATTTCACTGTAGTAACTTTTTTTTTATTAAGGTATTATTGATATACACTCTTATGAAGGTTTCACATGATAAAACAATGTGGCACTGTAGTAACTTTTTTATACACATCTGTCCACTTATAAACCATACCACATACATTTTGGTACACAAACATCATACAAGACAAAAGAATACTGTCACACGTCTGTCTAGCAAAATTGATGGTCCAGATTCTTGTCACAAAATACTAAGGAAGTCCTTTCAACTGCATGACTAACTGGATGCTAATGCCATATTTCCTTTCTGTCCTTAAAAATACATTGTTTTTGAGTGTGAGAAAATTCTAGGATATTATCAGCTGAAAGACCCAATCTGAGACTTCACATACAGAACCAGTTTCACCACAATATCATTAGAGTCTATGGTGTTTCTTTGTATTAATCTTCTGATTCATCAAGTATCTTTGAAATGTTTTTCCTCTATCACTCTTCTCTCTGCCATTACGAGTAGAAGATGAAAACTTTTGACTTTTCAACTATTGAACTATGGTATCTGGACACCAAAAAAGGAGACTACAAATTGGTGTCTTCAGTCTTCTTCACACCTCTTGAAAGATAATGAAATACTTTGGGCAATACCATAAACAAATTGAAGGATGATGCAATACTCGCTATTACAACATCCTTCTGTGCAGTGCCATTCTTCTGAGCACTTCAGTCTTTTTTTTTAATGTTGTTGGGAATAATTGTTATGTAATGATTGCCTAATTCCTAAGATAACAAAATAGCAAAATGTTTCAAGATATAGAAAAAATATCACTAATACCCCATAATGAATCTTAGATTTATAAAATGGTCCAATGAACTTATGAGTTTTACTTTATTTTAAAAATAAGTAAAATTTGTCTTCATTCTCTGTAAGGCCCCTAAGAAAGAATAAAGTTCAAAAACCATCAGTCCTTATGAATAGTTAGAACTGATCAAAAAAGAGAGTCAAAAACTAAAATCAGGTCCTGATGTTTTATTGAGGGTTAAATTCTTTACAAACTTTATAAACAGCTGTTATCATCTACACAATACCTGAGTTAATAAAATGTTGCTATTTTAAAATTCAAGAGCCAGTAGTTGAAAGACAATGTTATTATTTCAAAGCTGTAAAGAATATATTGCCAGCATAACGGCTCAAGCAAATACTTCCTCCAACTTCCCATTTTAACACTGCAGAAAGGCCAATCAAAATCACATGGTATCATCTAATACTCAGTGAAGGAAATATTTCACTTAAAAAATCTGTTATATAGTAATATAAACTTCCAGCCTCCAACATGTCTAACTTCTTTATTATGTATATATCCACATGGTTTTAAGCTTTCAACTTCTTATGCTATTCCCTTTTCCCTTACTACCCCAAATTCAAAGTTCATGATTCATTAAACAAAAAAATTCTTTATTTGGGCTATACAACAAAGTTATTATACTGATAACTTTAAACTGTAATAACTCTAAAATAAAAGTGAACCTTACACATTTTATACTTAGTGAATTTATTTTCCCTCCATGGGAAATTATAACATAGGTAAGGAAAGTGGATTCAAAGGAGAAATGGGAGAAAATAAAGATTCTGGCTTTCTGAACAGGTAACCTAAAAAGAAATGTCCCAAAATAATTTAGACATGTGGTCACTTACTTGGATAAACAAGCAAAGTCACCAACATACAACATCTTATTCCCTCATCTGTTCCCTAGCCAAATTTCCTTTTCATAACTGGTGTCCGCTGTTGCTCTAGCCGTTATAGCTAGTGCCAAAGAAATATCTTTTGGCTAAATGAAAAGGGCCAGGCAAAGAGTAATGAAAGAAGAGGACAGAATGAGGAAAGGGATGGGGCTGTAGAAGCCACAGTATGGGAAGGAGGTAGAGTGGACTAGGGTGTTCCTCCAAACCCTCCCCACCCCCATTCCTGCTTCTATACATACCCAAAAGAAACCAGTTATCTCTGAAAACAGCATAGAGTTGACCCTTGAACAATTCAGGGGTTAGGAGCACTGACCCCTATGCAGTTGAAAATCCATGTATAACTTTTGAGTCCCCCAAAACTTAACTACTAGTAGCCTACTGTTGACCAGAAGTCCTATGATAACATAAAGTCAATCAACACATATTTTATGTTACATGTATTATATACTGTATTCTTACAAGAAAGCTAGAGAAAAGAATATGTTTTTTTTCAAATTATTACAAATCTACAAATTTTTTTCAATATATTTATAAGTGGGCCCACACAGCTCAAACCTGTGTTGTAATAAATCTTGGTTACAAGACAGAACTCTAGAATTCTATTTTGAAAACACTTTAACAAAACAAAAAACCTTATAAAGTTGAAAATTATCAGCTCTATGGTTAAGTGACATTCACATTCAGCTATTTTACAAGATCTGCCCAAGCAGTCTGACAACACAACAAAGTGAAATTTCAGAACCAAAAGGAAATACATTAATGAATATGCCCAAACAGTCTAGGATTAAATATTCCCCTTAATGTTGGATATCCTTGCAAATTATGTAAGCAGCAGGCCATGAGATGTGAATCACTACAGTCTTGGGGTGGGGGATAGGGAAGGGAATAAAACCTGTAAGTTAAAAGCTTTTCCCTCACATTTGTAATACTTTCAGAATCAACATTTTTATTAAAATACAAATCTAGAATAAAGTGGAAAACAAGCAGAGTTTTCTTTTAAATGGGTCTTCTAATCATGTAAACAGTATGTGAATAAACTAGTGTAAATGCCCACTCCATATCTGATTCCACACAGATCACATTACGGTACTGAGAATATTCAAGCAGAACTTCACTGATAAAAATAAAGAAAAAAACAAAAACAGGACAAGCATGTTAGGTACTAATTACAGAGTATGGATTCTGATGCCATGCCATGCACATGTTGAGTACCACTCCAGGAGCAACTGAGACTACATACTTACTGCAAGAGTTCTGAACCACAAGACAACTAGAAGCCTCTCTGCTATGTAAAAGAAAAATTAAGAATTTCACTTAAGAGGTGCAATAGGACAACTTGGATATTTTAATACTCTCAAGAAAATAAGGAAATGATCTTATTTAAAGAATTCCATTCCTTCTGAATCCATATGGATTTTCTGGAACTTCTGGGGGTAGTTATGATCTATCTGTAGTAATTAAACCTAGATTGTTAGCAATTTACTAGAGTGGCAATGCAGGTTTGTATCATCCTCAAAAAATATTTTTCCCTTCCCTAATTTGGTATTAAAGTTATAAGATCTGGTATTTACTTTAAAACACTTTAGCATAAGTGTGCTATGTATGTGTGTTAGTTTACTCCACTAAAAATCACCATTCTGGAGGCAGCTATTTGCCCTAAATGGGAAAACTCTTTCTAGGAGTAATTAGCTTAGGATCAACTCCAAAGGTCAAATGGCTATTTTAAATGGTTCAGCTATCTTTACCTCCAAACTACCCCAGAAGCTTTGTTAGTCAGGAAAATGAGTTTTCATGTGAACTAAGTGGCCTTGTTATTTCATATAATGGCTATCAGAAATTCCTGGGGTAAAATGAGTGGCATTATGAGACATGGACTGACAGGAAATGTATAGACACCCCACACTCTGGTGTGAAGAGGTGTGAAGACTTTAGAAAGCCCCAGAGGCTGGTGTGCTGGGAAGACACCAGGGCCCAATTCTCACATGGCTTTGTGCAGCCACTGACTGGGAAGGTGCTGGTTGCCTGCTGCAGACCATATTCTGTCTCTGACACTGTCATGTTCACCTCAGTAAATCCTAAGGTTAGGTTAGGCGAGAGTACCAAAGACAGAGCTGGGACCGCATTCTGGTTTTAGAGTCTGGCTTGCTTTTAGTCTGGTAGGGAAGGTTCTTACAGCCTTTATCTAGCTCTAACTATTGGAGGCTAATCATCTACCAAAAGGTACATAAAATTGGGACTTGCCAAACTGGCTTAAAAGATTTTTGCAAAGAAGAAAAAAAAAGATTTGCACAAATACAGAAAGTGATTCCTACTAGAACTTCTGAGGGAAGATGTAACTGCTGATCCAATAATTTTGAATTTAAAGTCCCTGTTTTTAAAGTTTCATTACAAGAGATTCATTTTACATAAATCTCCTCCATCTGGAATGCATTTTCCTTCTCCATAAACAGAGAACTGGACTAACTGTGAACGATTATTTTCATAAGGGTAATGCTCTCCTAAAGAATCCCCTTTAATACAAACCATATGTTAGCATCTTTGAAAGAAAAGATATTCTTCAGGAAATTACTCGTCTATATCAGATCAAAGAAATGGAAACAAATGGATTCTAAATCTTAGAGAGTTTATAGTTTCTAATATTTTCACTGCAAGCATGTGGCTTATAAATGATGACTACATGAAATTCCACTCTACAAACAACTCATTTTTAACATCACTTTACTCTTCCAGTATGATGTATAACACCAATCCCAACCCAAGGCCTGTCCTGTCCATGGAGCCACCAGCTCCCACATATCTTCTGCCCATACTTCAAGAATTGGGGCATGAATAAATTCAGAGGGTCAGCACATGCAATATCCTCTCTGGGCTCAACTGTATTCTATGGCACGTTGCTGAAAATATATTAAAGTTAAAACTCAAATGAAGGTGATCTCTGTGAGGCCAGGACTTCTGTTTTGTCCACTGATATATTCCCAGGGCCTCAAGGAATGTCTAGCTTTTAGCGGGCAACCGCATTTTAACCAAGGAGATTCCACAAACACCTGTCAGAGATCTTACATTCTAGGAGGAGAGAAAGGTTATAAACAAGCAGAGTCATTAACTACAGATTGTGCTAAGTAGGACACTGTGATAGAGAGTATCAGAGGAAACTTCCTCAGATAGAGTTTCAGAATACCTAGGTGTTTAGGAGCAGGAGGAGAAACATGGACAGATTCAAAATACATTCTCGAAGTGTAACTGACAGGATTCATTCCTGGTCTGAACATGAGCCACGAGAAAAGGCTGAATCAAGGATTACTGCTGGGCACAGCTGACCCTTGAACAACATGGGTTTGAACTGCATGGCTCCACTTATACACAGATTTTTTTCAATAAATACATTGGGAAAAAAACCTGGAGATTTGTGGCAACTTAAAAAAAATTTCCTTTCTCTAGCTTACTTTATTGTAAGAAATGCAGTACATAATACATACACAAAGTAAGTGATTATCAACTATTCATGTTATAAATAAGGCTTCTTCTGGTCAACAGTAGGTTATTAGTAGTTAAGTTTTTAGGAAGTCGAAAGTTATACTTGGATTTTTGATTGTGCAGTGGGTAGGTGCCCCTAACCTCCTGGTTGTTCAAGAGTCAACAATATTTTGTTTTTATAGATTCTTTTCTTATGTTTAAACAATTGGGCAATTTGATGGTACCAGATAATTGACATAAGACTTAAGGAACAATTTTCAATGGAAAAGAAAATGTTCCTACTGGTGTATGTTAAATTTGAGAAATCTATTAGACATCCAAATGGAGAGAACACTTACGCAAGACAGTGCCTGGCAAAGAATAATTAACTTAATAATTAACTGCTCGATAATTAATTTAATTGCCCAATACCAAAAATTCTAAATTATATAAAATTTAATTAAAATTGAGTCTACACTAGCTACTCTCTAACTACCTGAGAACCAAAGTGCTGGCAACACCCACAGGGGGCTGCTTAAGAGACTGAACATTAGTAAATCAATGGAATTAATTATTTCACTATTTTTTATGGAACCACTAAAACAAACTACCGGAGTATTGTGTAGTTAATGTCTTATGACAATAGTAGTTAGCTACTAAACTTTTTTTTTCAAATACTATACATACCAATACAAAGTTGACTTTCTAAGAATTAAAGCCCAAAGCCAACAATTTGAATTTCGCTTTAATCAAAAATCTTTTTTTCTAAAAGATCAGCCTTTAATACACTAGATTGAACATACTTAAAGATTATTGTACAGTAGTAAAAGCACTTTGGAAGGTGGAACTTCAGCTGAAACGGTTTGCTGAGATTTTAGACTGGATGGGTGATTCTTGCCAGAATCAATCTAAGACATTCCTCTTACCAGTAGAATGTAAAACAAGTTCCTACCAGAATTATTTATATCAACCTTGGAATAGGATGTGTAAATAACAAAGCATTAAGGAGACACATGCATAATAATTGCTTTGCAGGTAAATTTCAAAAAGTGATCACCTTAATTTAGACTATAATTTCAAGGAAAAAGCTACAGCAGGGTTTCTCAACTTTGACTTAACTGACATTTTGGGCTAGATCCGTCTTTGTGGTGGGGCCTATGCTATACATTATAGAATGCTCAGCTGTATCCCTGGCCTCTACCCACTGGATGCCAGATGCACACCACTACCCATCGCCCCAGTTGAACAACTGAAAATGTCTCCAGATACTACCAGATGTCCCTTGGGGGTCCCAACTAAGAACCACTCATCCAGAGTAATGCAAATTACTGATTATAACTTGTGTATGTCAATGTGGAACTCTAATGATTTGTGGTATCCCAACTTCCAAGATGGCTTCAATAATCCCCACCTTCTGGTATTCATGTTTGTATGTGGTCCTTTCCCACCCTGTATTAGGGCTGGTCTGTGACAGAAGAATACATCAAAGGGATGGTATATGATTTCCAAGGGGTGGGGGTGGGGGGTCATTAACAAACACTGAGTGGCTTCTGTCTTGCTGTTCCTTGGATCGCTTGCTCTGGGGGATGCCAGCTGCCATGTCATGAGCCAGCATCCCTGTGGAGAGAGGCCTCAGGTGAGGAACTGAGGTCTCTTGCCAAAAGCTACCAGAGTAACCTTGGAAGAAGATCCTCCAGCCTCATCAAGCCTTCAGAGGACTGTAGCTCTAGCCAACATCTTAATGACAACCTCATGAGAGACACTAAGCCAGAACCACACACCATACAGAAGCTCTGAGATAATAAATGTTTTAAGTCACTAGGTTTTAGGGTAATTTTTTACATAGCAATACATAACTAACACAGAATTATGCTTCTATCTGTCACAAACCTGAAAACCCTGGCAGGTAGACAAATCCTTACCACTTAGTAATACAATCATTACATTTTTCACCAAAGGACATAAATGACTGATTAGTTGCAATTTATCCTCTCTAGACAAAAATGTGACAAGGGGGCAAAAAACAGTTTCTCCTGAATTTCAAGTGTGGTTTAAGGGTGGGGGTGGAGGGAATCAGAATAGGCTGGTAACTTGATTTATGTGGTAACGTAAAACATTTTCCACTAAGAAGTCCTTGAAAATCTTCACAGAGATTCACATACCAGAGTTGGTAGCTCACTGTGTCTTCTATCCCATGACACAGCCACAGAACAGAGGGCTTCCAGCAGAAAGAATGTAAGATTTACTTGTGGCTCGGGCTCAATGCTGCTGACCCAAAGAATGAAAGAAACTCTATAAATGAAACTCAGTTTCCCCAGATGGTTCATAAATCCAAAAGTCACAGCCATGCTTCCTACTGAAACATAGGCACATTGTTTACTTTGTATGTAAAAAGCTAAAATAATTATTAAATGAACTTGGATTAAGTGAAATCTTCAAATTCGATCTTACTAGGACTAAACATTATTCCAAGCAAACAGATCCCTATTTCTTACATAACTTGGAAAGCCTCTTGCATTTAAACTACTTCAGAGGGAGTTATGGACTGAACTGTGCACCCCCAAGCCCCACCCTTCATATGTTGATGTCCTGATCCCCAGTAACTCAGAACATAACTATATTTGGAGATAGGGTCTTTACAGAGATAGTTGAGTTAAAATGAGGTCACTAGGAAGGGCCCTAATCCAATACGACTGTTGTCCTTATGAGAAGAAAAGACCAGGACACAGATGCACAGATGGAAGACCAGGTGAAGACGATGGCCATCTGTCAGCCAAGGAGGGAGGCCGCAGAAGAAACCAACCCTGCCAACACCTTCATTTCAGACTTCAGGGCTCCAATTTTAAGAGATAAATGCCTGTTGTTTAAGGTCCCTAGGCTGGGGTACTCTGTTAGGGTGGTACTAGCAGACGAACATAGGGTTATCTAGCTGCCATGTGTTTACTGGGTCCTCTGTGATCCTAACTCTGGTGGCTTCCACTAAGCACAGAAACCATTAGAAAATCTACATGAAGACCCTGACTTTACACTCCCAGAGTAAAAAAGTATTTCACCATGATATTAGATTCCCAAAAATTATCCATTAAGGAATCATTAGAATTAAGTGCCTTTTATTCTGGTCTTCTTGACTTTTACAAATACTTTTAATATCAGAGGGAGGAAAAACATAGAATTAATTAAAATGATTTAAGTAGCAATAGCTGAAATTGAAGACCCTCTCCAATCCAACTGTGAAATGGGCTATTGAATCTTGATGACTATAATCCAGGGAAAATATTTACTGAAGAAATGTCCATTTTGTTGCAAATGGGTTTAGAGAAGATTTGCCATTGAAGTGTCAGTTCTGAGCAGCTGGAATGGGGAGGGCAGTGTCCAAAATGTACCACTGATAGGGTATCACTTAGGATGATAGCCTCAGGCAAACTGAGGGAGAAGGTAAACGTTTTAACCAATTAAGATAGTTGAATAACTGAGAAGAATTTTTAAAGAGAATTAATAGTAGTGACAAATTATTCTGAAGTCTGTATCCCATAGAAACAGCAAGGTATGAAAAGGACAATTTACTACATTGATACCAACCTCATTTGCTGAGCATTTACTATGCCCAGTGCTGTGTTAGGTACTCAACATGCATCTTATTTCATCTCCATGCCAACCCCATAACATGTATTATATATCATCCCCAAGAAAAGGTAAGGAAAAAAGTCCAGAAACGTTATATAATTACATGTCATACAATAATATCATTATATACTTATATATAACATATATGATTAAAATTACTTTCACATTTTTTCTTCTTAAAATGTAGCTACTAGAAAATTTAAAATTATATGTGACTTGCATTATATCTCTATTGCACAATACTGTTCTATACTGTATCTATTAGCCTCTCCCTAAAATCTAGGAAGAAAAGTACTTTATTTGCTTAATCACTGTAGACATTTAAACTAGAAATCTGAGGAATTATAAGTTTCTGGTGCTTTTAAACTTACAAAACGAGATGAGTTATCATTTTTCACAGTCTTCGCATTTCCAAATGATTCCAGAATTGGGTTTGCTTGTAAAAGCTGCCGTTCAAGTTCCCCCTAAAAGACATTACACATACACATACACACACAAATAAATAAAAGCAGATGTATGTTAATCTAATGTCTTTAACTCCAGTCCTCATGGAAAAAACAAAATAAAACAAAAACTGGCTCTTTTTCACAGTTCTTTCATCTTGCAGCCTTCCTGGCTTTATTCTTGGTCATATTAGGCTCTACTAAAGGGAAAAAAATTAGCATCTATAAAGTAATCACAAAAAGAGTATGTCACATTGAACAGAGAAGATCAATTTAAGGGCAGGGCACATAAATTAGGTGGAGAATTTTGAATATGAAACTGGTTTTCGTAAAATGAAAATTTCACATGGTACTTCGATTAAGAATGTATTAATACTTACATTTCTGTTTATATCTACTGTACTTTTTTCCAAAGATTTAAGGCAGCAAATTCTAATAATTACTCCTGTACTGAAATAAGCTTGCCATTTTTCTAAGGGTTTCACATAATTATCTTAACAACACAGACAGGGCAATATCCTCAGCTCCACTTTCAGAGATGGCAAAGATGGTGATGCTGCTGAGTTTTTGCTCAAATTTAAAAGGCTAAGTATAGAATATTAGGTATAATGTATGCTTTACTCAGTGTCTTTACTTACATGCAAATTAGGCTATCAAACAGGTTTTACACACAAAAGATGTATGTATATTAGTATGTGCCTTAATCATAAAACAACAGAAAGCTGTGTGAGAAAACATGATGCTATTTCTGGCCATGAGAAGCACTAGAAAGTGATGTGTTCCTGGGATGTAATTTCAGAATTACATTGTTATGGCTTAGATAAATCTGCTTTTTCCAAACACAAATCTTACCCTATATTTTAAAACACTCACAGTATATTCTAGACCTAAAGAAAAGAATAAAAACCACTAATAAATGTGATTCTCTAAGCAAAAAAGGAGTATGAGGAACCTCGCACAAGATTTTTAAATGAATGGCCAGTTGCTATATGATGCATTTACCATCAAATCCAAAAACACATACATGCCGTACATACGATGTCGGCATCTAACCCTGGTTTGGACTTCTTCAGTAAGCTGAAAGGGTGTGGAAGTGTTCCAGAGACGCATGACACATGACACAGTGAGGAGATAGGCTCTTCGTACGTCTACTCTGTAGTGTTTATCTGGGTTGCCCAGGTTTTCACAGGTCTTAACGAGTCTACAACTGTTTTCAACTGAAATCAGCCAGCAGCCAGTCTTAGCAACCAGTTCTAAGAACCTAAGAAACTCCAGCACCAACTCACTTTCTGGGCCTTAGATAATATATATGCTCCCCGTGGAGTGAATCTTCCAGTTATTGACTTCAAAATCAGATTATTTCTGATACTAATTCTAAACATATACTACCAAAATTTCTTAAACGTGGTATCCTGGACACTTCTAACGACTGAGAGTCATCATGAAGAATGAAGTTATCATCCTCTGTCTTAGAAGCCTGCCTTTCTCCTCGAGGTCAGACGTCACTGCCAAGAGTGCACCTGGGACTGACACCCTGCAATGACATCGTGGCATGCTGGCTCTGCAACAATTGTCGGGGCTCTCAAATCCTTTTTACCTCACTCAATCTGTGTGATCAGAATGGAGAAAAACACTGACTTTTGATAAGTGGGACATTACCTTTACACTACACAGCTGTTAGATCAAAGTAAGTAGAATACAGATTTCTTAAAATTACACATTATCCTGCCAAATAATAATAAAAATACTTTAAATAATAATCTACCTTTAAAACGGTTTCCTAACTTAGAGGAACAAGTATTGAATATCATGATTTCAATATTCCCTAGACATGGCCACAGGGATTCTTGGGTCAAGTTTATTGATTCTTTTCTCCTTAGTGTGTGTGTGGGTGGGTATGTTTATATGGGTGATCTGATTCTATTCTCTTTTGTTGGCTTAAAGTAACTGGCTCTATCTCCTCTACTTCGTTCAATCAGTATCAGGTCAAACTGATGCTCCCTGAATGTTGGCTGAATGAATGTATAATCAGAGGCCCTAAAACACTCCAGTGGTATTTGGGGAGAGGATGGTGGTGAGCCAAAGATGGCAATAAGACTGGGGAAACGGTCCTCATAATCTCCATAACAACTGTAGACTTTGGGCACTTCGGTGCCCCGATATGGGCTGGGATCCTGCTGCACTCGTGGGCCTGACTGGGCAAAGCTGCAGGTGGCCCACGGCCCACCAGTGGAGGTTAAAGTAGGAAGCAGCAACTAACCACCAGGTTGAGAGCAAGATGTTCACCTCAGCTGCAGGCTCAAATGTCTGTACTTGGTACTTGTGGACTACCGCCGTTTTGAACCACCACCTTAGTTCAAGGCGGTTCAGACCAGCAGATCCAAAGTCACCCTGAGGCTGGCTGCCGTCTGGATGTGGAGAACTCCAAAGTCAGTGCAGCAGGTAGCCCGGCCTGAAGGAGGCATTCTTAGGGGACGGTCGGGTTTTAGAAATTAGTGGTTTCAAATCTGCTCGGACACTGCACTGTGCACAGGCTCTGGGGATCTGCAGCAGCAACTATGATAGGGAGGATGGCGCCGAACCTGTACTTCCATTTGGCTGCAGATAAAGCCAACCAAGACTCAATTTTATTATGAAGAGCACACCAAAAGTTTGTAGGTAAACTTTTTTTTTAACATTCACTGCTTAAATATTATGGCCTTAATTTTGAAAATCAATTTATATTTTTTCATGTTCCCATAATGAAGATTCCATTTCAAAGGTAAACATGAAAGACTGATCTTGTCACACTGCTGTATGTGATAAAGGATACAGGATGGTTATAATAAAAAGATAAAGACAATGGTGGGTGAGAAATGGGGACACTGGGCACCCTTATAAACTGCTGCTGGAGATGTAAGATGGTACAGTCACTTTGAAAAACAGTTTGGCAGTTCCTCAAAATGTAAACAGAAAGTTACCCTGACCCAGAAATTCTACTCCTAAGTATATACCCAAGAAAACTGAAAACATGTCCACACAAAAACCTGTATGCAAATATACATTATGGCATTATTCAAAATGGCCAGAAAGTAGAAACAATCCAAATGTCCATCAACTGATGAAAAGGCTAAACAAAATGTGACGTATTTAATATAATGAATATTATTTGGCCATAAAAAGGAAAGGAGTACTAAAACATGCTATAACATGGATGAACCTCGAAAATATTACGACTGGTGAAAGAACAGTTGCAGAGAACCACATATCGTATGGTTCCACCCATAGAAAATACCACAAATAGGCAAATTCAGACAGACAGAAGTAGTCCGTGATTTCCAGGGGCTGGGAAGAAACAGAAGATGATTCCTAATGGGTATAGGGTTTCTTTTAGGATGATGAAAATGTTCTAAAATTGATTGTAGTGGTAACTGCATAACTGCGAATATACCAAACAAAAAAACAAAAAAAAACTGAATTTACACTTTAAATGGGTGAATTTTATGGTATGTGAATTAAACCTCAACAGAACTATTTCAAAAAAAAATAGACAAATAAATGAAAGACTCAACAAAATCAGGAGCCTAGAAATGCCTTCTCTTGTTCTTATAATTCATACTACTACCTAGTGATAAAATGCTAGAAATTTATACAAATGGTTCCTGGGAACCTGAGTGAGTTTTGCCTATAAAGCACAATGCAAATTCACAAACCAGTAATATGAAAAGAAATGCTGTCCTTGCAGAGTACAGACTTTCAACATTATAACTATTACTTTATAACAGTCATTCTTTAAAAGAGGTGAGGAAGTCATGAATAGGGATACCCCAGGAGAGGGGAGGAAGTGCGGGCAGAGAGGAGTTTCTTGATATGACCCTCTCCAGGGTGTGACCATTCCCTACCACTTGTGAGTTTCATATATTCCTTAAGTGTGCTGGGGAAGAAAAGTAATTGAGAACCAATGCTCTTCTCATGTTTCTGAAAATATAAGCACAGTTACTACTTGACTAGACTGCTACTAAAATGAACTCGGGAAAAGCAACATGAAGACTGTGCATAGAAGACACATGCAGTAAGACATGCAAATCAGCAGTGACAGGGAGGCACTGCTCAGAGAAGCCGTTGCCTTCTCTGAGAGAACTGGCTTCCCAGGGATTGATTTGACCCAAAGCAAAATCTAGGGGTAGGCATGCTACTCACATACAACAGGGATCCACTCTGTAGTTTAAAATGACATCGAAACAAAATGTTAACAGAAATGATTTATGTGTCCCACAAAGGATTTGGAAAATCTAAATCTGTATGTTAATTAAGTTTCACTAGTGATCTAAGTACATATCAAAAGGTCATTTAGCATGTACCTCTAAAGCACAAAGAAAAGCTGGTTTCTGGTCTAGAGATTCTTTCTTTAACTGGCAAAGAGCTTTAAAATATCTTATAAAAATAATGACTAGTTCATTAACCCTCCCAATTTGCATCAATGGTCTGATCTGCAGCTAAAGGAGCAAATGAATATCATGGGCCTTCGTAAGTATAATACAGCTTCGGTGCCTGAGAATTTAAGAATTTTGAGATAGATATCTGAAAATCTCAGTATCTAGGACTATTCCTTTAGATACTTATGATAGCTTCTTTATATTAAGAGATCATTTCTATAACTCAACATTATCATTTCTTGCTTTATATCATTATGCTTGTGGAAGACAGACAAACCAAAACTGCTCCAATGCTAGGCAAAGGATCAAATCCAAGTACGGCCCATGCTATGCAAGGGACCTGGCTCAGCTCTGCCCTCCCACTCTTCCCGGGTGGCGGGAAATGCTCTGGTTCATGGTTTGTCCACTGCTGTGCACTATGGAGCTAAAAGGTGAGTGTCTGGTAATTAGGAAGAATAACCCTCCTCCAATACTTGCCCTGGATAAAGTAAATTCTAACTTTAGACATTAGCCACAATGAGACCTTTAGGTTAAAACACATACAGGCCATAAAACTTTAATAGATTAGAAATTTGTTAACCTAAAAGGTACAACTTTTAAAGTTGTGATCCTGAATTTAAAAATGTATGTATGGCATTAATGCATGGCACAAACCTAGGCTTCTATGTAGTAATTCCACCTAGTATTTGACATGTGAACCCTGACTTTATAGGTTTCATAAACATGTGATTCAATGTCATGATAAAAGAGTAAATAAATATTAAAATTCTTCTAGAAAACAAATAAAAAGCAAAATGGCATGCTGCTTCTCACAAAAGAATAAGCCTCTAACAAATTTTCAAAATTAAATCTTTTTCTCATAATACATCTCACTCAGAACAAATAGTATTTGTTTCTAGTACAGACTCAATCTAGAGACAGAAATTAGTGCAAACATTCAAGACTAAGAAGCATAAAGAAAAGCACTTGCCTGGTGTTTCACTGGTTTAGGTGATTCCTGCTGTTTGTTATAAACAGACAAATGCAAATGTTAGCAGGTTTGGGTCTTTCCCTAGCAGCAAGCCACATCCAAAGCACCAAGTCACTGTGTAGTTTAGGACTGTGCAGGCTGGTTTGGCTGGCATTCCCTCAGGCTGCATTAACTATCACTTCTGCATATCTACAAATTGAGGATAACTGACTTGCATATTACTATTCCCTTTCTATCATCAATTCTCCCCAAATGTCTGTCCTCCCCTGAGCTGCTGTGGGCAATATTAACATACTACAAGTTCAGAAAGAATAGCTAAAAATATCTGAGGATCTTCTTTGCTGGAAAATAAGGAGAATTCATAAAGCACTGCTCATCAATTTTTACCAATTCTCACCAAATCTTTTTGCAAGAAATTAGGCTTCAAGCCACAACCATAATTCTAGTCCACTCTGCTAACGTAACTAGTTAATAACAATTTCCTGACCAACTTGCTCCCTCTTGAGTGGAAAAAGAGTGGCTGAGTGGGGAGTGGTGGAGACAAGGGAACTATCAGTTACAGCAATACCCTGAGAAGATCTGCTTCTTTATTCTTGTTTCTGAAATTATAAAAGGATAAACCTAAGAGTGAATAAAACAACAGAACAAAAACTTACAGGAATATTATGGTCCTTTCGTCCTTTATGAGAAGAAGCAACATGAGCAAGGTACTGAATGACTTTCTTAGTATTTTCTGTCTTCCCAGCACCTGATTCACCCCTGAAAGAAAGAGTTAATACAAGCTGCTTTAAAGAAAGGATAGCACATACATTGCAAGATCATAACTGAAGAAAGTACACTGAGTTGGAAAGAATTAGTAGAAATAAAGAGAATAAGTAGGGGAAAAAAACTATGACCAGCAGTTAGAAAATTATTTTTTAACTTGCATAAAATTAACCCAATTATTTTTTTGGTAGATGACAGTAAGACACAGGAAAATGTTCACAACACTTTTTTTTTTCTTACAGTTAGAGGTTCAGCCCAAGTGAAATTTATTAGAAAAGTTCATGAAGAAATTCCTCAGCACCAGAAACAGAATTTCCAAACCAATTGAGGAACTGAATAAACTCTGGGATACCCACTGGTTACTGATACTCATCTTCAAAGTCAGTTAAAACTTTCCCAGCCCACCCCTTGAACCAGGCAATGAGGGTTCCCGCTTCCGCATCAATATAGAACCTTGAACACACTTTATTCAACACCCCCCCGCCACCCGCTGACTGCTGGCCTCAAATTCTGGGCTCCCCAAGGCAAGGACTATGACGCTGTGTGTTTTTTGTATGTGTTTATTTGCTCTGGTCTCTGCTTAATCCACATAACCTTGCACAGTGCTGACACATGGCCACTATGTAATTTGTAGAGAAAATGAATGAATGCAATGACTTTTGCTATGAACCGGACAAATGCCATCACTTTGTATGATTTATATTTATAAAAAAAGCTGAGGAATAAACTTATCAAAGGAAGTGAAAGACCTGTACCCTGAAAACTACAAGGCATTCCTAAGAGAAATTAAAGAGGACACTAACAAATGGAAATGCATCCCATGCTCTTGGCTAGGAAGAATAAAAATATTGTCAAAATGGCTATACTACCCAAAGCAATCTACAGATTCAACGCAATCCCTATCAAACTACCAACAGCTTTCTTCAATGAACTGGAACAAATAATTCTAAAATTCATATGACACCACAAAAGACCCCGAATAGCCAAAGCAATCCTGAGAAGGAGGAATAAAACAGGGGGAATTACGCTCCCTGACTTCAAGCTCTACTACAAAGCCACAGTAATCAAGACAATTTGGTATTGGCACAAAACAGACCCACAGATCAGTGGAATAGAATAGAAAATCCAAACATCAACCCAAACACATACAGTCAATTAATATTTGATAAGGGAGCCTTGGATATACATTGGGAGATGACGGCCTCTTCAGCAGCTGGTGTTGGAAAAACTGGACAGCTACATGTAAGAGAATGAAACTGGACAACTGTCTAACCCCATACACAAAGGTAAACTCAAGGTGGATCAAAGACCTGAATGTAAGTGATGAAACTATAAAACTCTTAGAAAAAAATATAGGCAAAAAGCTCTTAGACATAAACATGAGTGACTTCTTCATGTACATATCTCCCCGAGCAAGGGAAACAAAAGCAAAAATGAACAAGTGGGACTATATGAAGCTGAAAAGCTTCTGTACAGCAAAGGACACCATCAGTAGAACAAAAAGACTTCCTACAATATGGGAGAATATATTCATAAATGACGTATCCGATAAGGGGTTGACATCCAAAATATATAAAGAACTCACGCACCTCAACAAACAAAAAGCAAATAATCCATTTAAGAAATGGGCAGAGGACATGAATAGACACTTCTCCAAAGAAGAAATTCAGATGGCCAACAGGCACATAAAGAGATGCTCCACATCACTAATCATCAGAGAAATGCAGATTAAAACCACAATGAGATATCACCTCACACCAGTGAGGATGGCCAACATCCAAAACACAAACAACAACAAATGTTGGCGAGGATGTGGAGAAAAGGGAACCCTCCTACACTGCTGGTGAGAATGCAAATTAGTTCAACCATTGTGGAAAGCAGTATGGAGGTTCCTCAAAAAACTCAAAATAGAAATACCATTGGACCCAGGAATTCCACTCCTAGGAATTTACCCTAAGAATGCAGCAGCCCAATTTGAAAAAGACAGATGCACCCCTATGTTTATCTCAGCACTATTTACAATAGCCAAGAAATGGAAGCAACCTAAGTGTCCATCAGTAGATGAATGGATAAAGAAGAAGTGGTACATATACACAATGGAATATTATTCAGCCATAAGAAGAAAACAAATCCTACCATTTGCAACAACATGGATGGAGCTAGAGGGTATTATGCTCAGTGAAATAAGTCAAGCTGAAAAAGACAAGTACCAAATGATTTCACTCATATGTGGAGTATAAGAACTAAGGAAAAAAAAAACTGGGGGAACAAAACAGCAGGAGACTCACAGAACCCGAGAACGGACAGTTACCAAAGGGAAAGGGACTGGGGAGGATGGGTGGGAAGGGAGGGGTAAAGGGGAAGAAGGGACATTACAATTAACAGATGTAATGTTCGGGGGGCATGGGGAGGGCTGTACAACCCAGAGAGGACAAGTAGTGACTCTATGGCATCTCACTACGCTGATGGACAGTGACTGCAATGGGGCTGGGCGGCGGGGACCTGATGAAGGGGGTAGTGTAATCACCATAATATTACTCATTGAATTGTAGATTAATGATATCAAAATAAATTTTTAAAAAAGCTGGCCCTTTTCAAAGGTTGCTTTTTATTTCTACTCAGCACAAAGCTTAAAATTCAGATGAGTTGCCAGGTGTAGAGTAATATCTAAATTATGGCCTTTCTGCTCAAATGTTTAAGGCTCCCAAAGATCTTTTCAAAGCAAACCTATTTTGACAATCAATAAAATCTCAATTTGGATTAAAATTTAAATTTTACTGTCTTATTAGATTATCTTTTCTAAAAAAAAAATCCAGAAGCTCAAAAATATTATTAAACACATGGACAACTAATAATCCTCTAAGCCCATTATATCTACGGCTTGAAAATCTAATTTTTCTAACAAATTCTTACCCTTTCTTGGAATTATATTTGAACGTCCAGAACTCAAATTTTCAGTGGGTTTACTAGTTGCGTTATCTTCTTTATCCTCTTGCACCCAGGTACCTACAACGTCAACTGCAGAGGGGCTGAGCAAAGGGAGCCTATTGAAAAACTAACTGTAGGGCTTTGAGTAAAGAAATTATCTTCTCTGAGCCTGTGTAGGAATTATATTAGATCCTTTCTATACTTGATGATTCTAGATAAAACCACTTACTAGTTTATAAGCATATTTAATGTTAAGCTTATTGTTATACTACAAATAGCAAATAGTCCCTTTCTTTGTTTTGCCACTTAGAAGTTTTGAATCTTAGGCACTCAAATCTACCAAACTTTTTTTTAAGGTTTCTGCCTGCTATTAATGTTTAACAAGGCCTTTCCTGCACCCAAGGTTAGGTCCATCTATAGTCTCATTTTTATATCATCTATGTAATTAAATCTATCTGTATGTATTTTCTTCCAGAAGTTTGATGGTTTCACTTTTGACAAATCTTTAATCAGTCTGGAAAAAAATTATGGTTTGAGATAAAGATTTAATCTAATTTTCCCCCCAAATGATTCAGCCCATATCCCAATATCAAAGGTGACAAAGACACTCACTCCCCAGTGATTTGAAATGTTATCTTTTTCTTATACTTACTTATACTTACAGCCTATTCCAAAGCCAGTATCATACTACAGTAGCTTTGAAATATGACTAATTAGAACACCCATCACTGCCCTTCTTCAAAAAAAACACCAATCCAGTAGTCTCTGAGGTTTTTCTTTCTAGAAAAACTTCAAATACTTTGTTCTGCTATGCCTTCCCCATCTCCTACCCCCTCCAAATAAAAAGCAACAAGCGGAATTTTGATTTAAATACATGCCAATTTTAGAAGAAATGATATCTTCGTCTCTGTCTCTCAGGTAAATTTTGTATTTTTCTAAGTTCAAAACAAGCAAGGACCATGTCTGTCTTACTCATCTTTGAAATAAGTGTCTTTGGCATAGTAGGTGCTGCTAAATAGCACTGAATAAATGAACAGCGGCCCTACACGTGTTCTGTTAAGTCATTCCTAGGCTCTTTTTTCATAGTTTTTTGTTCCTGTCATTAATGTCTTTATATTTTCTACCTGGCTACCATTGGTACCAAGATATTCATTCATTCAACAAATATTTACAAATCAACATCCATGTATCCATCATTCTTCCCAGCCTTCAGCGATAGAGCCTTGAACAAAGTCCATGTTCTTTGGGGCTCAAGTTTATGAGAAGAGACAAAAAACAAGACAAGATAGTTACAGGATCTGAGGAATGCCACAAGGGAAACAAGGAGGAGGCTGGGAAGAGAAGGGCAGAGGAAAACTCACTGCAGATGCGCCAGTGAGGGAAGAGCCTCCTGAAAGGTGAACAGGAAGGGCAAGGGAGGATCTCGGGGCACGGCGTTCAGGCCCAAAGCAGGAGAAAGTCAGTTTATTCCAGGAACCAGCGACCAGTGACTAGGTCGTGATAGAAATAAGCAGAGAGGTAGAGAGCTGCAGGAGGTATTGACAAAGTAGATGGGATGTACCCTGGGAAAGAATTTTTATTTTATTCAAGTATAATTTCTTAATACCTGTGATAGTGGTTTTCTGTTTTGTTCTTAACTTTACTCAAAATACTTTAGTGTTTTGAGGCTAATCATTATGTTGGCCATTGGTTTCAAATAGATAAATTTCTTTTAATGTTAAGAGATGAGCTTCTCCTTTAGGCTGATGACTTGTCTCAAAAATAGTTACTACTGGGAGATTCAAGATGGTAGCGTGAGAGGTGAGAGAGAACTTCTCCCAAAACCACAGACAGTGTGAAAATATAGTTAATACAACTAACCCTAAAACAGCAACAGGAAAGAAGGCTGCACCAGACTGCATACAAACCTCACAAACAGAGCAGACCTCACAAGACAGGGTAATGTACAAAAGCCTTATCCGGTGGGACCTGAGCCCTTCCCCCACCCCAGCTCCCCAGCGGGAGGAAGAGATATGGTGCAGGGAAGGGGTGGAGGCCTGGGACTGCTGAACACCTAGTGCTGGAGATCTGCTTTGCGAGGAGAAATCTACACTGTGTGGTGTTCTGGAGGATGGGGAGATGGGACAGGCAGAGTGCTTGAGAGACAGATTCTGGCCATTTGTGGAAGATGGGATCCACACCAGGCTGCTCTGAGACAAGGGAAAGGCAGGCGGTCTAAGAGGCTTCCTTGCAGCTGAAGGCTGCTTGAAGGCACTGGCTTTGCACAGAGCTTGCTGCACTGGAGAAGGGATAGGGAGACAAGGTTGTCTGGGCATGCTCTGCCCAGCAGATTGGGAACTTTGGGGAGCTTCAGGTGCTCCATCCCCTTGGCTGGCTACTCAGCTCCAAGGCCGCCCACTGTGATACACAGCCTGCTGAGCCTTCCTCCTGGCCTGACAGCACTGGCTCGCAAACAGGAAGTCACTGCGCTGGCGTCAGGCAAGCCAGAGAGACCTCACCTACAACAGCTAGAGACGCTAAGCACAGAGGATTATACCTGTGTGCTCGGCCCACTGGCTGTGATACTAGAGACAGGCAGGGCACAAGGGAGTCAGAAAACAGATCTTTCCTCCCCCCAGGCACCAGCTCCGCTCCCTACGACCCCCAACCTCACTGTAGGGGCTGAGCAGCTCCAGAGACTGGAGCTTCTGGGCAATAGAAGGCACCACACAGAAATATGAAATGTCAAAAGAACATGGTACAGACCAAAATCTCACAAACCCCAGAAAAAGGGCCAAACAAAACTGAACTCACCAATCTTCCTGAAAGAGAGTTCAAAATAAAAATCATAAACATGCTCATGGAGGTACAGAAAAATATTCAAGAACTCAGGAATGAATTTAAGATGGAGATTCAATCAATAAGAAATTCCATATCTGAAATGAAACATACAATGGAGGGATTTAAAAGCAGATCAGATGTAGTAGAAGAGACAGTAAATGGAATAGAAATTAGAGAAGAGGAATACAAAGAAGCTGAGGAACAGAGAGAAAAAAGAATATCTAAGAATGAAAGAATATCGAGAGAACTGTGTGACCAATCCAAACGGAACAATACTCGCATTATAGGGGTACCAGAAGAAGAAGAGAGAGGAAAAGGGATAGAAAGTGTCATTGTGGAGGTAAATGCTGAAAACTTTTCCAATCTGGGGAAGGAGATAGTCTCTCAAGCCATGGAGATGTACAGATCTCCCAACACAAGGGACCCAAGGAAGACAACATCAAGACATATAATAATTAAAATGTCAAAGATCAAGGATAAAGACAGACTTTTAAAAGCAGCTAGAGAGAGAAAAAGATCACATACAAAGGAAAACCCATCAGGCTATCATCAGATTTCTCAACAGAAACCTTAGAGGCCAGAAGGGAGTGGCATGATATATTTAATGCAATGAAGCAGAAGGGCCTCAAACCAAGAATACTCTACCCAGCAAGGTTATCATTTAAATTTGAAGGAGGGATTAAAAAATTTACAGATTAGCAAAACCTGAGAGAATTTACCTCCCACAAACCACCTCTACAGTGCATTTTGGAGGAACTCCTATAGATGGAAGTATTCCTAAGACTAAATAGATGTCACCCAAGGGATAGATAAAGAGTAGAGTATGATTCATAACATACAAAGAATGGAGCAGGAAGAAAAAGGAGGGGAAAAAAAAGAACCTTTAGGTTGTGTTTGTAATAGCATACAAAGTGAGTTAAATTAGACTGTTAGATAGTAAGGGAATTACCCTTGAACCTTTGGTAACCACAAATCTAAAGCCTGCAATGGCAATAAGTACATACCTATCAATAATCACCCTAAATGTAAATGGTCTGAATGCAGCAATCAAAAGACACAGAGTCACTGAATGGATAAAAAAACAAGACCCATCTATATGCGGCCTTCAAGAGACTCACTTCAAATGCAAAGAAATACACAGACTGAAAGTAAAGGGATGGAAAAAGATTATTTCATGCAACTTAATAGGCAGAAAAAAGCAGGAGTTGCAGTATTTGTATCAGACAAAATAGACCTCAAAACAAAGAATGTCACAAGAGACAAAGAAGGACATTACATAATGATAAGGGGGGCAGTCCAACAGGAGGATATAACTATTATAAACATCTATGCACCCAACACTGGATCCCCTACATATGTGAAACAAATACTAACAGAACTAAGGGGGAAATAGAATGCAATGCATTCATTTTCGGAGACTTCAACACACCACTCACTCCAAAGGACAGATCAACCAGAAAGAAAATAAGTAAAAAGACAGAGGCATTGAACAGCATATTAGAACACATGGACCTAACAGACATCTACAGAACACTTCACCCAAAAGCAACAGGATACACATTCTTCTCAAGTGCACAGGGAACATTTTCAAGAATAGATCATATATTAGGCCTCAGTAAATTCAAAAAGATTGAAATTGTACCAACCAGCTTCTCAGATCACAAAGGTATGAAACTAGAAATAAATTACTCAAAGAAAATGAAAAAGCCCACAAACACATGGCTTAATAACATGCTCCTAAATAATCAATGGATCAATGACCAAATAAAAACAGAGATCAAGCAATATACGCAGACAAATGACAACATAATTCAACACCGCAAAATCTGTGGGACGCAGCGAAGGCCGTGCTAAGAGGGAAATATATTGCAATACAGGCCTACCTCAGGAAAGAAGAACAATCCCAAATGAACAGTCTACACTCAAATTAATGAAACTAGAAAAGGAAGAACAAATGAGGCCCAAAGTCAGTAAAAGAGGGGCATAATAAAGATTAAAGCAGAAAAAAAATGAAATTGAGAAGAATAAAACAATAGAAAGAATAAATGAAAGCAGAAGGTTTCTTCAAGAATGTAAACAAAATAGATAAACCCCTAGCCAGACTTATCAAGAAAAAAAGAGAGTCTACACACATAAACAAAATCAGAAATGAGAAAGGAAAAATCACTACAGACACCACAGAAATACAAAGAATTATGAGAGAATACTATGAAAAATTATATGCACACAAACTGGATAACCTAGGAGAAATGGAAAACTTTCTAGAAAAATACAACCTTCCAAGGCTGACCAAGATAGAAACAGAAAATCGGAATAGACCAATTATCAGCAAAGAAATTGAATTGGTAATCAAAAAACTACCTAAGAACAAAACCCCTGGAGAAGATGGTTTCACTGCTGAATTTTATCAACATTTAGTGAACACCTAATACCCATCCTCCTTAAAGTTCTCCAAGGAGTAGAAGAGGAGGGAATACTCCCAAACTCATTCTATGAGGCCAGCATCACTCATAGACACCACAAAAAAAGAAAATTACAGACCAATATCCCTGATGAACATAGATACAAAAATACTCAACAAAATATTAGCAAAATGAATTAAAAAATACATTAAAAAGATCATCCATCATGATCAAGGGGGATTCATCCCAGGGATGCAAGGATGGTACAACATTCAAAAATCTATCAACATCATCCACTACATCCACTACAAAAGGAAGGACAAAAACCACATGACCATCTCCACAGATGCTGAAAAAGCATTCGACAAAATTCAACATCCACTCATGGTAAAAACTCTCAACAAAATGGGTATGGAGGGAAAGTACCTCAACATAATAAAGGCCATATATGACAAACCCACAGCCAACATTATACTTAACAGGGAGAAGCTGAAAGCTTTTCATCTAAGATCAGGAGTAAGACAAGGATGCCCACTCTCGCCACTTTTATTCAACATAGTTCTGGAGGTCCTAGCCATGGCAATCAGACAACACAAAGAAATAAAAGGCATCCAGAATGGCAAGGAAGAAGTCAGAGTGTCCCCATTTGCAGATGACATGATATTGTACATAAAAAAACCTAAAGACTCCACTCCAAAACTACTAGAACTAATATCTGAATTCAGCAAAGTTGCAGGATACGAAATTAATACACAGAAATCTGTTGCTTTCCTATACACTAACGATGAACTGGCAGAAAGAGAAATCAGGAAAACAATTCCATTCACGACTGCATCAAAAAGAATAAAATACCTAGAAATAAGCCTAACTAAGGAAGTGAAAGACCTATACTCTGAAAACCACAAGACACTCCTAAGAGAAATTAAAGAGGACCCTAACAAATGGAAATTCATCCCATGCTCTTGGCTAGGAAGAATTAATATTGTCAAAATGGTCATCCTGCCTAAAGCAATCTACAGATTCAATGCAATCCCTATCAAAATACCAACAGCATTCTTCAACTGACTGGAACAAATAGTTCTAAAATTCATATGGAACCACAAAAGACCCCAAATAGCCAAAGCAATCCTGAGAAGGAAAAATAAAGCTGGGGGGATCTCACTTCCCAACTTCAAGCTCTACTACAAAGCCACAGTAATCAAGACAATTTGGTACTGGCACAAGAACAGACCTATAGACCAATGGAACAGACTAGAGAGCCCTGATATAAATCCAAACATATATGGTCAATTAATATATGATAAAGGAGCCATGGATATACAATGGGGAAATGACAGCCTCTTTAACAGCTGGTGTTGGCAAAACTGGACAGCTACATGTAAGAGAATGAAACTGGATTACTGTCTAACCCCATACACAAAAGTAAACTCAAAATGGATCAAAGACCTGAATGTAAGTCATGAAAACAAAAAACTCTTAGGGAAAAAAATAGGCAAAAATCTCTTGGACATAAACATGAGCAACTTCTTCATGAACATATCTTCCCAGGCAAGGGATACAAAAGCAAAAATTAACAAGTGGGACTATATCAAACTAAAAGCTTCTGTACAGCAAAGGACACCATCAGTAGAACAACAAGACATCCTACAGTATGGGAGAATATATTCATAAATGACATATCCAATAAGGGGTTGACATCCAAATTATATAAAGAGCTCACACACCTCAACAAAAAAAAAAGCAAATAAGCCAATTAAAAAATGGGCAGAGGAGCTGAACAGACACTTCTCCAAAGAAGAAACTCAGATGGCCAACAGGCACATGAAAAGATGATCCACATCGCTAGTCATCAGAGAAATGCAAATTAAAACCACAATTGAGATATCACCTCACACCAGTGAGGATGGCCAACATCCAAGACAAACAACAAATGTTGGCGACGATGTGGAGAAAGGGGAACCCTTCTACACTGCTGGTGGGAATGTAAATTAGTTCAACCATTGTGGATAGCAGTATGGAGGTTCCTCAAAAAACTCAAAATAGAAATACCATTGGACCCAGGAATTCCACTCCTAGGAATTTACCCTAAGAATGCAGTAGCCCAGTTTGAAAAAGACATACGCACCCCTATGTTTATCGCAGCACTATTTACAATAGCCAAGAAATGGAAGCAACCTAAGTGTCCATCAGTAGATGAATAGATAAAGAAGATGTGATATATATACACAATGGAATATTATTCAGCCATAAGAAGAAAACAAATCCTACCATTTGCAACAACATGGATGGAGCTAGAGGGTATTATGCTCAGTGAAATAAGCCAGGCAGAAAAAGACAAGTATCAAATGATTTCACTCATATGTGGAGTATAAGAACAAAGAAAAAACTGAAGGAACAAAACAGCAGCAGACTCACAGGACCCAAGAATGAACTAATAGTTACCAAAGGGAAAGGGACTGGTTGGATGGGTGGGAAGGGAGGGGCAAGGGGGAAAAAGAGCTATTACAATCAGCACACATAATGTAGCGGTCGCGGGTGGGGGATACGGGGAAGGCAGTATAGCACAGAGAAGACAAGTAGTGATGCTATAGCATCTTACTACCCTGATGGACAGTGACTGTAATGGGGTATGTGGTGGGGACTTGATAATAGGGGTAGTCTAGTAACCATAATGTTGCTCATGTAATTGTACATTAATAATAGCAAAAAAAAGTAATGTACAGGCACATGTCTTAAAAATTAAAATTACTAAGAGGTATTAAATGGATGAAAAATAAACACTCCTGATAGTCTCTCTCCCTCCCCCCCCCAAAATAGTTACTTATGTTAATTTTCAGCTTTGTTTGCCTCTGTGGTTTCTCAGCCCACTCCTCTCAATTGGACATGCTTCAGTGTGTCCTTAAAGCATTTTTCCCCTGCCTGTCAGGCTTACTGGGTGTACTTCAACAACTGCTTATGATCTCTGCTACATTTCACAAATTTCAGCCCTAAGGTAACTTTACTCTATTAAATATTGCTTCAAAGATAGATGTATTCCATTACCTTACTGTTTAACTCCCAAGAGGGGAGGTGATGAGCCTTATATTCTCTAACTTAAAGTGGGGATCATAGTCTCTAATGTACAGGTTGTTATGAAGACAAAAAACCCATCCATCTAAAGCACATAATTAGTATTCAATAAATACCACTGTCCACTTAACTGTTCATCCACGATACATAACACATTTTGAATTACTAAACTATTAATTACTTTTTATTCTACAGTGGTTAAGAACATGGGTTATGATGTCCAAAAGACCTACCTAGAATAAAATCATCTCTACCACTTGCTAGTTTGGGGGCTTTGGCCAAGTTACTTAGCACTCTGAGCTTCAGTTTATACTCCTATAAAATGAGCGGAAGTTATTTCAGAGGACTGAGATAATGCATGTGAACAGTATTACACCTGGCCAAAAGTAAACAGCAGTAGAGGTAACAGCTATGAAGATGACCAATAATGATGATGATGAAGATATGAACAGAAGTTAAAAAAAAATGGTAACCTCTGATTTGAATATGAAAGAGGGAGCAAGATCAAAGGAATATAAGGGAAACGGCACATCTGTCCCAGATGGAAGCAGAGGAAATAAAAGCAGCTTGAACAAAAGTAAGGGAGCAAGGGAACCAGAAAGGAAGTTCGTCAGACTTCTCTCAAAGAAAATGAGTTACGAGAATCCTCAGAGAGGAAAACAAGACAGACCTCAAAGACTGAGGAGGACAAAGAGAACCTGACTTCATTTCAACCAACAAACCACAATCTATCCACGAAGTAGCTCTGCGCTATGAGTGGCTGCTTGCGTCACTGCTCGTCTATGTGACAGGAATGCAAGGTTAACAAGAGAACAAAATGAGGAGCCTGCTGGGTAGGGCACCGTGTGTCTTCTGCAGCACATTTGGACATAAAAGACCAGGAATTTCTAACCTGAAGTTATCTGCATTTCCTAGAGAAGTCTATAGCTTTCACTGGCTTCTCAAAAGAGGAATGCCACCCAAAAGTAAAACATAAGAAACATGTGTTAAGCAGCAGTGAAACAGATCATTAATATGTGATCAGTCCTGGGATCTTTCTCTGAATCCTTCTGGACCATGTGTGTATCCCCAATGAGAAAACCCTCTCCCAGATACTGTTTTTTAATTCTTTCTGAGTATTTATAACATTGAATTCAGTCCAGCTTCAAAAACACCCTTTGCCTAAAGTTCTTGCTTTAGATAACCTCCATGTGAAAAGTAACTCTGTTCTGTTAGAAAGCAGCTAACTGGGAGGGGCAGGGATTTCGTGATTGCGACAGGCTTGGGTTCAAGTCCTCTTATCACTCAAAACTAGGGCATGTCAACCTGGGGATAATGTGACACGTAAATGGGAATAGAGGGCTATTGCAAAGATGAATGGAGATGACATCTGCATAAACGTTAGTTCCCTTTCCTGGCATATTTGCCTAGAAGGTTTGAACCTCCTGTTCACAAGTAGATTTTACGCTTTTCCCCCATAACATAGCTATCATTGAGACACAGCTACAATAATCTAAAAATTCCCGGTTTTAAGACTTGAGAACAGCTAAAACAAGAACCATGAGAAAAGCAAACTGAGGTCTAAAGAAGCGACTGTCTGATCTAGGGTCATATAGGTTTATCATTTTAGGAGTTAATGTGATAGAGATGGGACAAGAAAGAATACCAGACTTCTTTTTAAAAACCCAATGGTTCTTCAACTATACCACACTGTTGCCTTTGCTAGTTTTTTAAGACTACTTTTTTTAAGGTAGTTTTAGGTTTACCAAAATTGAGAGGAAGATATAGAGATTTCCTATATTACTGCCTCACATATGCCTCTCAATTATCTGCATCATTTACCAAAATAGTACTTTTTAAAAAAATCAAGGATGAACCTACACTGACACATCATAATCACCCAAAGTTCATAGTTTACATTAGGGTTCACTTGGGGTGTTATACATTCTATGCGTTTGGACAAATCAATAATGACTAGTACCTATTATCAGTAGCATATAGAGTGTTTGCACTGCCCTATAATTCTGTGTGTCTGTCTATTCATCTTCTCTCCCTGCCACTACCTTCCTGGCAACCACTGATCAATTCATTGGCTCTATAGTTTTGCCTTTTCCAGATGTCATACAGTTGGAATCATACAGCATACAGCCTTTTCAGATTGCTTCTTTTACTTACTAATATGCATTTAAGGTTCCTCCATGTCTTCTCAGGGCTTTATATCTCATTTCTTTTCTCTGCTGAATAATACTCTATTGTCTGGATGTACCACAGTTTATCCATCCACTCACCTACTGAAGGACATCTTGGTTGCTTCCAAGTTTTGGCAATTATGAACAAAGCTGCTATAAATACTGTGTGCATGCTTTTGTGTGGACATAGTTTTCAACTGCTTGGTAATTACCAAGGAGTGTGATTGCTGGATCACATAGTAAGAGTATGTTTAGTTTTATAAGAAACCACCACACTGTCTTCCAAAGTGGCTACACCATTTTGCACTCCCACTAGCAATGAATGAGAATTCCTGTCACTCCACATCCTTATCAGTGTTTGTTGTCAGAGTTCCAGATTTTGGCCATTCTAGTAAGTGTGTAGTGGTGAGGATTTGTGATGTCAGCACTTTTTGTATGCTCTTTTGCTGTCTGTACATTTCCTTGGTGAGGTGTCTGTTAAGGTCTTTGGCCCATTTTTTAATGGGGTTGTTTTTTTTCTTATTATTGAATTTTAAGAATTATTTGTGTATTTTTGTGTAACAGTCCTTTATCAGATCTTTTGCAAATATTTTTTCTCATTTGTGGCTTATCTTCTCATTCTCTTGGCATTGTCTTTGCAGAAGTTTTTAATTTTAATGAAATCCAGCTTATAGATTATTCCTTTCATGGATCATATCTCTGGTGGTGTATCTAAAAAGGAATCACCATACCCAAAGTCATCTAGGTTTTCTCCTATGTTATCTTTTAGGAGTTTCATAATTTTTGTTTTACATTTCTGTCTATAATCGATTCTTAGTACCTTTTGTGAAAGGTGTAAGGCCTATGTCTAAGTTTTTTTTTCTTTTTGGGGGGCATGTGGATGTTTGGTTGTTCCAGCCTATCTTTGCTCCATGGTATTGCCTTTGATCCTGTCAAAGATCAGTTGACTATATTTATGGGGTCTATTTCTGGGCTGTCTTAGATATTGAAGCAATTCTATTGATTTGGTTGTCTTGAAACTTTTAAAAATATATGTTATTCATAGCAAGAATCTGCTCTAAATCCAGAGTTGGCTTAGTCATCAGAACGTTATGCAGTATTTGCATATGATAAAATCCCTTAACAACAAAAAACATCTGTCTCATCCTGATAGAAAACTGATGTGAAGCAACCAGTGCTTTACAACTGTTACACTATATTCAAATACACTTAAAAGAAAAACTTACTGTAACCAGCAGTTAGAGAGTAAGAGAATGTAAACAGATGATTCTTTAAAAAGAGGGTTTAGAGAACAGAGTAATTTCCTCATCAAAGATGCCTGTTTCATGAATTTTAATTCTAATATGGAAAGTCAACATGAATATTACACCCTTAACAGGATTTCACTTCCAATTACATGGGGTGTAAATATGAAAGACTTTGCTCTCTCCTGCTAAAGGAAATGCCGAGTGTCTTTAACAAAGACTTTGACAGGACACTAGGATAATGATAGGGGCTTGGATCCTTAAGTGGGAGCTCACACTGCCTGGCTTGAATCTGCAGAAATAAAGGCAAGCTGGGACGTTATAGGCAGATGGGGCCAGAGGCTAAATCAGACTCATTCTTTTGGGGGAAAAGTAAACTAGAGAGTAAGTGATTAAAAAACTAAAGCTTAAAGACAAGCCGTCAAACTACTTAAGCATTGATTTTTTTAAAACTATGTTGTTTCCAATTGTAATTTCTCTTTGTGATACTATGTAAACATAGGTAACTTAATAGAAAATAACAATTACATAAAATTGACAAAAGAGTTATTCTCATACAGAAAAGCTAATTAGCTTGGCTGTGCAGTAAATTAAGGAAGACTCCAGTTATACACTCTGGGAGTTCTTTACTTGGTGGCTACTCAAAGGCACCAAGGAACATATCACACATATTCTTAAATCTGGGATACATTGTTTCACATTTTCCTATTTCTTATGTTACAATGTAGCTTATAATGGATATGAACACCAAAAGCTGCTATTAAGTATCATAACCAGCAGTATCTGAGAACTAGGAAAACATGGTGAGGCTCAAAAAGGCAGGGCCAGGGGTTTGCTGGGAAGACCCAGGAGAGGGCCTTCTGGAGTGATGCAAATGCTGTCTTGCTAGAAGTTCCAGTTATATAAATAACTCAGCATATGCATATTTAAGATTTGTGCATTTATATACAAATTTTGCCTCAAAAGATAAAGATGTAAACACTGGGGGAAGTATACTGACATCTACAATTTAACTTCAAATCTATCAAAGTGGCATAAAAATCACTTTAAACTGAAAGCATCTGAATAATCAGCAGCCACAGAAATGCTCTGTAACCTGAAGTAGAGCCTCCTGAAAGTACAGCTGCCATTGACCCCCACCCCATGGAGTTTCTGGATTGGGAGAGGGCTGACCCTTAGCACTAGAAAGGGCAAAGTCAGCTGTCAATTAGCATCGTATAGACCAACAGAACCCTCAGTACTTTCCCCTTGGAAACCCAATCCTTCCACTCCCCGCTTTTTGTTAAGATTAGTACAGGGGCAAGTTACATCACTGAGTACTCCCACATGCATGTGTAAATAAACCTTGTCTTTTCCCCTTACTCTGTCTCTTGTCAGTTAATCTGAAAATGCCCAGACACTGTACCCAAGTTGGAAAAGGAAAAGTTTTTCCTCTCAACACAAACAATAAAATGGATTGATGGATGATGGATGACCAGATCAATATATGGTAAAGTAAGTACAATTAAAATATTGGTGGTAGAATCTAAGTTGTAGATATAAAATGCCTGTAAAAATCTTTCAACTTTGCTTTATGCTTGAAAATATTCATAATAAAATGTTTGGAAGATCTCATAATAAAATGTTTGGAAGATCTAACACTTAAAGAAAGAAACATGAAACTTGATGGCTGCTAATTTGTGCCCAAGAAGAGAGAACCAGCTGCTAGGCAACTCACCTCATAAATCCAAACCCACTGATGGCAAATGGAAATCAGTGCTCACTAACCTTTCATTATGTCACCAGTGGTCATTCCCTTCTCAGGTGTTTCCTGCTTCCAGACATTCCAAAACGTTCTCTACAAAAATGGTCATCCAAGCCCCCAATCCCCCCAGTCAAGGAGGAGAGGTCTGAGTCTGGCACCTGGTTCCCTGCTTATCATATGCAGGATTACTGTTACAGAGACACTGCAGACAGGTGACACACAAGTTCTATTCCTCCCTAGTTTGTGAGCAGAATGTAACACATTTATGCTCATTTCATGAAGAGTTTCAATGACTAGATTTCTATGTGACTTTATCAACTGATGTTGTATAAAAAAAGTTTGGCTGGTCCTTGTCCCTGGTTCCTGGGAGAGAACCCGAGTCCCTGTAAAGTCTTAATTATTCACAGTGGGTGTTGAGAGCTTGTGCTAATGAGGTGACTCCTGGTGGGTCCCTAGACAGTTCCAGGATGGGGACTGGTCATACTGAAAGACCAACCAGGTGAGTACAGAGGTTTGAACATTTGAGCCATGTGAAATCACCTTGACCTTTGGGGAGAACAGGGCTGGAGACTGAATTCACATGGCCAATAATTCAATCAATCATCCCTACATATGAAAACCCAATATAAACTCTTAAGACTGAAGCTCTTGTGAGCTTTCTGGTTGGTGATGTACATCAGCGTGCTGGGAGGTAAAGTGTCCAGAGGATATGGAAGCTTCGTGTCTGGGACCACCTAGACATGATCCTATATGTCTCTTCTTTTGGCTGACTCTGATTTGCCATTCTAGCAAATTATCTAACCCAAAGGGGTAGCAACTTCTCAATTTGTAGCCAGATGGTCGGAACTGCAGGTGGCCTAGGAACCAGAGCTTACAGCTGGCGTTTGCAGTATGGGCACCGTGTGGAGGAGTATGTCCTGGGTAGTCCACGTCAGAACTGCACTGCAATGAATAATTTTTAAAATACATTTGCAGATCACATTCTAAATAATGAACTTTTGGGAAGAATACAAGCCAATGTAATAAAACAAAAAAGTGAGAAGTCTATTCTAGAATATAGAATTGAGGTGAAGAGACATACGAACATAAGGAATGAACCTTAACAGGATCACGGAATTTTAAAAGTTTTAAAAAACATGGTGGGGACTATTATAGAAATTTGAATATGGGTTCTATATTAGATGATATTGAATTGGTGTTGATCTTCTAATGGTCTGTGGCAATGTGCGAACACCCCTATTCTTAGGAGACACCTGCTGATGTATCTAGGAGTAAAGTGCCAGGATGTCTGCAATCAACTTGCAAATAGTTTTAAAAAGTGTGTCGTATAGAGAGAACTGACAGATGAAGTGAGGAGTATATGGGCATTTAAAGTATCATTGTTTTAACTTTTCAGTAGGTCTGAATTAAAAAAAAAACTGGGGGAAATGCATCAGCAGAGGTTAAAAAAGGGGGACAAATTGAAGTAAAGAAAACAGGGTGGTCTATGGCCATACCACCCTGAATGTGCCCAATCTCAGAAGCTAAGCAGGGTCAGGCCTGGTCAGTACTTGGATGGGAGAAAACAGGGTGTGAGAAAGAGGGAGGAGTCAAAGCAGACGGAGATATTTAGTTAAGTACTGAGACACAGAGTCAATGACAGAAATAAGGAAATTGGGATATGCATCATATTTGTATAGGAATAAAGGTTAATTTTCAGTCATGCTGAGTTCAAACTGGCATTTATTCCCTACTTCACCACCATATGCTCCAGTATTACCAAGTTACTTGAAAACTGCCCGATACCATTTCTCACCTGCTGTCCTCTGTGCCTGGAAGGTTCATTGGACCACCCCGGTCCACCTGACACACAGATTCTTCAAGAAGCCACCAGGAACTGTGAGAAGGACAAGGCTCTAGGAACTAATTTGGCAGCGTCCCTGCCCACCTGAGCCCATCGATGGAAGCCAGGAAGAACCAGCCAGGGCTGCTGCCTCCCAAAGGCCCCAGGGCCCTCATCTATACCCCTAGGTCTCAGAAAGATGGGCTCTTTTGGGAATCCTTCATATTCACATCCCTGCTGTCCTGTTCACTTCCTAAACTGTCAGCTCCTCTGGTCTTTTTCATTCTTACACTCTGCTCTCATACTGTGTTTTCTTTCTCCCAATCTCAAACCCCATTATTTTCTGTGCCTGCCCCCATTTCCTCTGCATACTCTGGACCCCTATTCCATTGTGAGCAAAGTCATTCACATCTTCGGCCGCTTCACTACTCCCTCTTCCTGCTGGCTTACTAACCACCCTCATCTCCCCCCAGGCAGCACATGTACATGCACACACACACACACACACACACACACACACACACACACACACACGCATGCACACAAGTCCAGAAGAAAATCAGTTGCATCCTTCTCACTCTCCATAATCTTTTTCCAGACTCTCTTATCGTACAAAGCCCCATCCTGCCCCTCCTCGCTGATGTCACACATAGCAGTAGCAAATGTTTCAATATCTGGATTTATGTTGCCCTCTAAGATCACTAAATACAAAAACCTCCACTCTATTCAACCAGAAAGCACCTTTTATTCCCAAAAAGCGGGAAGGATATTACCTGAGAATACAGGACATTCCTCTAAGTGCAATCACTTAGCTTTACGAAGGGCTCCAGACCATGGCTCTCACTTCTGCACTCCTGTGCAGCCAAGCTTCTCCTTTCCACTGGTGAATGACACACCCCAAACCCTGTCCCTTGGCTCCTTGCTGCCCTCAACTCCAACCCCCTCCTCCCAGACCTCTTCCTACCTCCGATCTTCAGCCATTCACTCGGTGGCCACACCCTAGGTGTCACCATCTCATCACCTGTGGTCACCCTGGACCACCACCCTTCCAGTACTCCCAACATTACCTGTTCTACTTCATCAAGACCTCTAGTTCTCAGACCCATCTCCTTCCTATCAATTTCCCCCTCTTTGCCCATATCTCACAGTCCATTGTGACAGTTTCCCTTGCCGATAGTCTCAGTTCTCTTGCTGCACTGTCCTCCATTTGCACCCACTTGCAAAAACTGCAATTGTTCCACCTTTGATGGGGTGGATCTGGTTCCATTCCAGCACTCTCAATGTGGACTGCCTACAGGACTGGCCCCAACTGCTTCATGCCTTGCTGGATGTGTCCCTTTGGTAGTGTTTCCCACACTGACTCTGGCCTTGGCCACATGTCTTGCTTAGGAAGGGGATGGTATTAAATGTGACAAAAGCAGAACTTGAACAATGCTTACACCTTGGAGCTTGCCCTCTTGCTGTTCTTGGAACCCTGTCCCCAGGTTAGATGCTGGGGATAACCCACTGTGGAGCGAGAGGACATGTGGACATGAAAAGGCACCCCAGCCAACAGCCAGCCAGCCTCCAGCTGCCCCAGTAGCTGACTGCGGATGCAGGAGCTAGCCCCAGGGGAGGCAGCTCTGTGTAGCCCAGGTCAGCTGAACAGCCCAGCTGATCCCAACCCAGCTGCTGGGAAAAGTGTTTAAGCCATTATGTTTCGGGGTGGTTCGCTGTTTAGGAAAAGCTCATTTATATAACCCAGAAGCTACATGATGCTCGAAGAAAATTTATACAACAAGCGGACTAGAGCCAGCTCTTTCTACCTCTCCTCTCCTCAGACCTATCCTGCCAGTCCTCCCCCTGCTTATTAGACACCATGGTTTCTGCTTCACAGATAAGAACCTTCTCAGTCCCCAGACTCCCCACCCCTACTTACCTACATCAGGACCTACGTGCGCCCTGACCTGGCCACTGCAGAGGAGCCGCATCACCCATCCCAGACACCCAGCACCTGCGTCCTCATTGCCCTCCTTGCTCCCTCAATTCTTTCTGCCCCTTTCCCCCAGCAGCAGTTAATCTCTCCTAATTAAAAACACCACCAATAACAGCAAAAATTCTGTCCATCTCTTCCTACTAGTCAACTGCTATCTTCACTTTCTCAAGCTATTCGGAAATAGCAGGCCTACACTTGATGTTTTGGTTTTCCTTTTTTAAACTTTTTTACTTGCCTGTCACCCCTCGGTGGCAATCTGGCTTTTACCTCCTTCCCATCCCCAGTCCACCTGATCCATTGCCACCACCCTCTGCTCTACTGATCAATCCACTGCACACGTTTCTCACTCAGTCTCAGCAGCATCTGACGTGCTGATCACTTCCTCCTTCTTGAACTGTCTCTCTCCCCTGGGCTGCTCTGTCACCACACCCTCTCGCCTCCTCCTGCCTCCTGGTCCTTCACCTGACATTTGAATGTTGCTTTTCATTGGGATTCCACATTCTGCCTTTTTTTCAACCCATTCTTCTAAGGCGATCCCATTCACAGGGGTGCCTTCCGTTACTGTCCATGCTGCCAGCTCGTCAGATCTTCACTTCTGGCACAGCTCACTCCTGAGCTCTACATGCACACCTCCAACAGCCTAATGGACAGCTCTGCTCAGATGAGCCACAGGCACCTCAGAGGCAATGTGTCCTCAGCTAAACTCATTCTCTCCCACTCCTAATCTGTCCTTGCGCCCACACTCCCATGCCAGGAGACATTCTGATCTCACCATTAACTCCACCTTCTTTTCTCTCTCAGCTCTTTTTCCTTAGGCATGTAAATCACCAGGTCCTGGGGAGTCTGTCTCCTACACTGAAAACCGTTCAAATTCATCCACTTCTCTCCAGGTTCACAATCAAAGCTCTACCTGAACGAAGTCTCCACCACTTCGTGATGATGTAACTGAACAGCCTCCTAATTGGTATTCCTGTTTCAACTCCTCCCTCAATCCACTGTCCACACTGCAATCAAAGTGATCTTTCTAAGGTGCAGATTTAACCACTTCCTGCTGTGGGGACTGTTGTACTCAATCGTGACTCTCCAGTGCTTACTTAGCACACAGTATACAGAGCACATGATGATCGGTAATGTTTACAGGATTATATGGCGAAATTACTGAAATATCTGGGAGGCCAACGCTTGCACATACAAACTGAAGATATAAATTACACAGTTTAACGTTATGAAATGTGTGAAAAGCCCACTTTGACAACTAAAAAGTAAAACCAAATTTAAGCAACTTGCATAATCTTAGCCTTAAAATGATACCTGCAAGGTTTTCATCACACTCTTAGAATTACTGCTCTACTTTCCCCCCAAACAAAAAGTAATTATTTTCCAACAGAATCAAAAACAAGTCTGCACATTCGACATTTACTTACGTGCAAAGAATTGACTGGTCCTCACGATCTATAAAACAGAACAAAACAAACAAATAAAAGAAAGTGACCATTTGCCTGGTTTTAAAAATATTTGATATAATAAAGTTGCAGTAATAGCTGTAAGAAAATAGTAACTACTCCTGTCAGGCCAAGTTAGCCCTTCCCCAACCCTACCATACGGTCCTACACCCAGTCAGGTTCACTCATTATAATGGCAGATTCTCTAGGGATAAATAACAACCCAGGTTTAGAAGACTTTATATACCAAATCAACCTTGATTCTCAAACTCTGCTGCCTATCAAGTTCAACTGGGAAGTTTTATGAAAATGTACTGCTGGAGCTCTACCCTCATTAAAACATTTTCAGTGGGGGGGTGGGGGGTAAGGAATTGAAAATCCCTCTAATTAAGTTCACCAGTGATTCTGATGTAGGGCCAGGTTTGGAAACCACCATCTTTCAGAATGGCTTCAAGAATACCCACAAACAGAGGAATAATTAATTTGACCTTAAGGAAGGAAAAAAAAATCTCAAACACTGAGTGGAGAAGAAAGATGGAGAAGGATAAACAACTATATGAAGTTTAACCACTGTCTCAAGTCTTACATATACTAAAAATAATGAAAAAATGTACATGAAAAGCTCTAACATAATTTTAAAGTGATTAGTGATTTAAGAATTCAGCTCAATTTTTCAAATGAAAAGGTGAAAGTCAAACCCACAACAGGCCCATGCACAAAAATCCACCAGTGTAGGATGTATGGCTTCCAGTCACTTACAACATTATTAGCTATCTTACAGATCAGACATGTTCCTTGAGAAGGTTAGGTAATCCTCCCATGTCACACAGCTACTATGGGACAAGGATGCTGGGATGAGAACCCAGGCATATCTGCCTCTAGCGTCAGCGTGTGTAACACTAGTAGTCAAGTTTGTCATTGCTTCAAAAGGAAGTGTGGTCACAGGGCTGGGCCCAGGTAGCTTCTCTGTCACTCCCTACACTGTGCTGACTCTCCCTCTGCTGAATGTCATCCAGGGCCCAGTAAGGATCTCACAGTGGTTCAGGCATAAATCACTTTCATCAAAGAGAAACAAATAGTTCATTCACTAGGTCATAATATTATTATACAAATCCACTCATATATTCTATGTATAAACTGAGTAATTTAACTAGCATTTGAGAGCCTGGCCCCTCAAGTCTAGTTTAACTCTTACTGGCCCCTAACCACTGTCTTACTCTTCCTTCTGGCTGCACGGGCAACATTCACAGCACACAGTTGGCATCTGCCCCATCATTTCTCACTCTCCCAGAGCTCACGCCATATTCTTTCTTTGACATGCCTTTCCCACATCCACAACCGTTAAATGTCTCCACCACGTGCCCTTCTGTGCTCAGCTCAGCTAAGTAGCGTCTCCCCTTGCCAGACACTCTCCTCCTGGCTCCTAAATGCTTCCTTCATTTAACCATATTTTGGAGTTAGACATTGCTGCCGATTGCCTGCCCCTTAGAATATACTGTCTGGGGTCAGAGCCTGTCTTATTTCTTAATTCCCAGCTTTAACAGTTAGCTAGCTGGGGTGGCTGAGCAACATTCAGTGCTAGGTGCCACGCTGGGCCCTGGTAAGACAGTGGGCACTGGAATCTTTCGTTCTAGTTCCCACTCTGCTGCCAACTGACTATAGTGTCTACAAGTGTTGCACAGATTCCAGCACCCCTCAAATCTGTTCTGGACTTCACTCCCCCATGCTGCTCATCTCCCCACCCAGCCCAAAGCAAAACAAAAATAAAACAATTCGGTTAGCCAGACTTATCTATCTCATCCCCAGACTGCCTGGTCCTGCACTAGCCTTGGGCCTGTTTCACTATGGGCCCCAGGGGGACGGGCTTGATGACCAGCATGAGTCTCTCCAATGCTACTCCTTCCTTTTGCGTCACCGAATCCTCTTCATTCTCCAAGGACCACATTACGCACTACAACAGTTTACAATGATCTTTAGCTCTAAAAACCTATAAATGTAATCAGGCACCAGCCTTATATTGGTATTTAAGGGAAAAAAATTTTTGCTTTCAAAAATGCAACTAGTGAATTGAATCATATTTCCAATAGTGAAAATGGTTTCAAATCAATGACCTCAGCTCCTAACTTAAAAAACTAGGGAAGAGCAAATCAAACACAAAGAAGTAGAAGAAAGGAAATGATACAAAACAGAAATGAATGAAATGGGAAACAGAAAGAAAAAAAAATCAGTGAAATTAAGTGCTGATTCTTTGAGAAAAATCAGTGAAATTGATAAACCTCTATTCAAACTGATCAGGAAAAAGAATTAAATTACCAATATATGGAATAAGAAAAGGAACACTACCTTAGATCCCATAGATAAAATTTGACAACAAAGATGAAAGGGACAATTTCTTTAAAAGACATAAACTACTCAAGCTCACTCAAGAAGAAATAATAACCAGAATAGCCCTACACCTATCAAAGAAATGGAATTTGTGCAGCTAATATAATGTGTCATTTATACCCCAATAAAAAAGAAACCGAATTTGTAAATAAAACTTTTCCTGCAAAGAAAAACAGACTCACTGGTGAATTCCACACAACATTTAAGGAAAAAAATAGTACCAATTCTATGTGGCCTCTTTAGAAAATTGAAGACAAAGACACATTTCCCAAACCATTCTGAGACTAACTTTACTCAGATATTAAAACCAGAAAAAGGCATTACAAAAACAAAAACAAAACACATAAATATCTCTCATAAATAAGGACAGAAAATTTCTTAACAAAATGTTAGCAAATCAAATCCAACAATGTATAAAAAGGATAAAACACAGGATGATCAAGTGGTGTTACTCCTGGGAATGCAAGGTTAGCTCAACATGCAAAAGGCAAATAATCTAATTCACCATATCAACAAACTAAAGAAGAAAACGACAGAATCATCTGAACAGATGTAGAAAAAGCATTCAGTAAAACTCAGCATCCACTCATGATTTTAAAAAACCCAACTCAGCGAAGTAGGAATACAAAGGAATTTTAACAACCTGGCAAAGGGCATGTACCAAAATACCCTACAGTTAATATCTGCCTCAATGGTGAGAAAATGAATGCTGTCCCAAGATCAGGAACAAGGCAATGATATCTGTTCTCACCACACCTATTCAACATCACAAGGTAAGAAAAAAATTAGAAGCAAAGAATTGGAAAGGAGGAAATAACAATGTCTCTATGTGCAGAAGACATGATTTGTCTACAAAGAAAATGCCAAAGAACCTACCAATAAAAAAAAAGCCTTCCAGTTTAAATGAGTTTGGCAAAGTCCTAAAATACAATGTTAATATATATTTAAAGAATATTTCTATATATTAATAGTGAACAATTGGAAGTTAGAAATATTGAAGTTCCAATAAACACTAAAAAACATGAAATGCTTAGCTGTAGTAAAGTATATAGTATACTTAGGTATAATCTAACAAAAACTGAGTTTGTGATTTTTACAATCAAGTTTATGCCCAAGAACTCTACTTTCACTCAACAAATATTTCTTGAGCAACTATTATATGACAGGCACAGTGTATTTTACTGATAATATTCCCTAGAATCCAAAATTAAGGGAAAAATTAGACTCTCTTCTATTTTTTGCATTAAAAAAAACCACCTCTATTCGGTGGGCCTTATGCTCTGAGTCCTCTGCAGGGTCCCCTCTCTAGCTACGGATCTCCCTCTTGCAGGCCCAGTGACATTTAGCTACTTGCTCACATTCGTAATTGAGAACCTAGATTGATCAGCACTGTAGACAGTGTGAGCTTCTTCAGCAACTGCATGTGTATTGTCTGACTAATAGCAGATGTCCCGACTCAACTGTGTTGTGTAGTGTACAAGCAGGTAGCTCCTTACTTACAGAATGGAATACAATGGAATTACTCAGAGTGGGTTTTTTGTTTTTATTTTCTGTATCGAACTTGTAAATTATTATGTAATCAAAGCTATTAGCTAGTTCCTTTTTAACTTGCACATGGAAGGTTATATTGTGGCTAAGAATGGTGTGAATTCTAACTCATACCTCTTACTAGCTACATTTTCTTGGTCAAGTTCTAAACTTTTTGTGCCTCAGTAAAATAGGGATAGTAATTCTATTTTCTTTATAGGATTGTTGTAGTTTCAATAATACATATAAAGCATTTTGCCCAGTGCCTGGCACATAGTAATATTTAATAAATGTTCATTGTAGCATTAATGATATTAATAATAATTTGACATGCTAGTAAGCCACATCTTCTTCTTTTTGTATCTATACAGTTGGTTTGGGAACCCAGTAATGGGATATTAACATTATCACTGTTAACCACTTTGTTAGAACCAATTCCCCATTTAATCTGTTACAATATTTTAAAAGTTCTGTTTCTTTTCATCAAATGTATTTATTCTTCCTCCCAGTTTTATGTCATGTACAAGTTTTATGGACATTCATCCCACATCTTAAAGTGTCTTGATAAAAACAGTGGAAAGGGCACAAACCCTTTGGTGTGCACCCTGACAAATGTGACCAACCTCCACCACTAACTGGCATCTCAAGTACAATTTCTCCGCATACACCCATGGGGATATCATGGGATTATGGGATGCCATGCAGAAATTCTAGCAACTCTCTGTTAACACTACTGGATTTCCCTTCCTACTAAGCTAAAGTATATGAATATTTTCATGTTTTTCTTAGACTTTTAACAATAGATTATACAGTCTTTCCTGGCATGTATATTAACTCAGCAGTCTGGGGCTTCTTCCCCTTTAAAAAATGTGAATTATGTATATGAGCCTGTCCTAGCCTTCTGGAAACTATGTAATACTTTAAAGACCTAGAGGGTCAGGATTCTCAATAGTGAGAATGCATTTGTTTAGATGAGGAAATAGGGATTCAATTAAAGATGGGGTGTATTTTCTCGAATCTCTTCTCCTATATAAGGCAAAGTTTGATCATTCATACACATGCTTTTCTGCATATAAAGATTATTCTTAACAGAGACACAGAAATAAAAAACAAAGAAGTTGACAACTCTTCTTTCTACATTATCTAAAAGCAATTTATCATAGCCATAGCCATTTCTTAGTATTCTTTCACCGTGAACATAAGAAAGGTTCTTAAATTTAATCTTTTTGTAAACCTAAGCTGATTTTGGATATTGAACCTGTCCTTACCAACCTATGATACTATTCTAGTCTTCATGTACTTTCTGTTTGCCTCAGGGTACCTGGTACTTAGTAAGGATCCCAACAAAATGTGAGTTAGGGCTTTGAACTTTATTAATTCCTTCACACTACTCTTCAGACCTAGTCGCTAAGACAGCCTTTTCATGACCTGCAATTTGACGACAGGTGGATGCAGCATATCCTATTTTCTGAAGATCATGCAACTATTTTATGAGAGCCACAGAGGTTTTATTATACCTTACAGAATTTGTTTAAAAAAAAGAGGGAGTGGTACTAAATAAGATTTCAAACAGCACTAGGACATCCCACGTCTAATGCAGTCTTTTCGAGCAATAATGTTAAATGCATTCAAAACTGCTGCATTCTAGTTTTCAAAAAACTGTCCCTTCATAAACCATTGTGTCAAAAGCCATGATTCAAATGAATGACTCTTCAATTTACATTTCATTTTAAATCCAAACAACTGAAATTAATCAACTCACCACATGCTTTAACTTTTATTGTCCCTTTTACATGCATTTAAATCAGAAACATTTTATAATCTTTCTTTCTCCAATCAAGCATCTACCTTTTCTATTATTCATCCTGGCTTTAAAACCTTATGAGCTTTGAATATACTGGCTTGTGGTGGAGATCAGCTGAATATAAAAACTAGATGCTTTTTAATATAAAAGTTAGCAATGAAGTAGTGATGAAGCAACGAACATTATTTACCAGCTTCCTATAGAAAATGGCCACACTGCCCATGCTAATCTTAAGAATTCGTAATTTTTCTACAATAAACATTTCTAAAAGTAAAGCCCTTTGTAAAAAAGGCTAAGACATTTTTAAAAACCCACTAAATTACATTTAAGAAATCCGGAGTATTTAATATTCTAACATTTCCAGTTACCTTGAAGCATGCATCTGTAAGCAGATTCAGATATAGCATAGATGTGGGGCGGCATCTCATGACGTTTCTTCCCTCTGTACATTTCAATAATATTCTCAGAGTAAATTGGAAGATTCTTGTAAGGATTTATGACTACACAGAAGAGTCCGGAGTAAGTCTAGAATAAAAATAAAAGACAGTGTTTTAAAAAAAAACACAACTGTATATATCACACAGACAGCACACGGTAATTTGAAGAGGGAGCCTTTATCTTTTGGATAATTAATCTATCCCCAGCATGAATCTAGCCCACTGTGGGCAATTTCAAACCACAAGTAGTTTTTCCACAGATCCTTAGTTAAGTGGCACTCTCCTGGATTTAATTCCTTCCTCTGTAAAATGGAAATACATGTGTCATGACTTCATAGGTCTAATGTAAGTGCCAAACAATATATTATTTGCCTTTTCATACTCATTCTTTCCCGAGTATATAGATGTGAAGAGTTCATTAATGTAGTTTCAGATTCCACATTGCAACTAATCTTTAAGAAAATACGATTTGCTCAGTCTGGGCACGGTATCAAAGAAGAACATCCACAACTATCTGAAAAGGCAATTACTAGAGACTTGCAGAAATGTACAACTTCTTACTCTTCTGGAAAAGTTTTTTTTCCATAAAATATTATTTTTGTTAACGTGTTATACATTTATTTTAAAGGAACTTAAATAAATAACAAATGGTTTATTATTTTAAATGAACTGATATTTTCAAATCTTGTTCTACTTTCTAATACAGTAAGTATTGAGAAATATAACCCCCACAAAACCTTTGGGGGGTGTCTTCAACAATTTTTAAGAGCTGCTAGCCTAGAAGATACAAACCTTTCCTGATCAGTACAATAATCATTACTCAAAATTAATAGTATCAACAAGTTAGACTTGGGGTTTCTTAAATTCACACAGATTGATTTCTGAATAATCTACAAACCTGACCCTGGGAATTATGGAAAAGCAAGAGCAGTTAGGACTGCTGCCAGCTGCTCCAGTCCTCTGAGAGACTGAAGGCATTTGGAAAGGATGTTCAGTTGCATTATGAAGCAAACCTTTTATTTAAGGTGATTGGGGCAGACTAAATCCAAAGGCAAAGGGCCCTGAGAGAGGCTGGAGATTGACTGTGCTCAGCTCCATGTCTGCTTCCCCAGGAAACACTAAGGGGGCTTTCTAACCAACAGCTGTGTTCAGAAAGGCTGAAATCCTTGGCAGTTGCCACCAGAAGGCACTCTAGAGACTATTCTATTTTGAATACTGCAGTTACTGATGCTAAAACAAGTGAATGAAAAGCCTGCCAAAAAGAGTTAAGTGATCAGAACCATCTCTCTTAGTTGTTGTCCTTCTCTGTTCCTTAACTCACAATTGTAAGCTCAGATGTGGAACGCACTTCCTACTTAGATTAGAAACACACAAGAGGCCAAAAGGCAAAGGGCCCCTGCCCCAAGTCACTGACTTGTGCTGTTCGCCTTACTTCTGACTGACCAGAGGGACATCTGCTCCCATGTGCTGGAGGCCATACTTCTCCTCCCTTGCTGGCCACTTAGGTGTTCGGGCTTTCTCGTCAATACAGCACACACCACACACAGCCCCCCAGAACCTGGGCTAGCTCCTGTCTGTGCTTCTCACACCATCTTGGCACTTTCTCCCAAACAAGCCTTTTGTCTGAATAGTCCATCCTCTCTGCCACCCTTTTGACAAAAACGCAATAGGGGACATTTAACACAGAGGTTTTATCAAGGGCAAGAAAACTAAGGAGCGGCACCTCAGTATTTTAATTTTTTATTCAGTTTAACTTATATACAGTAAAGCTAACAAATCATAATTGGACAGCTCAATTAATTCTTATTAATACAACTTCACTTTTTCATTCAAAAATTAGATCATAGTCCATCATGAAGCTATGGATTCTTCACTTCACTTTTATAAGAGGCAAATTACAGGCAGGCAAAAAAAAAAAAAAAAAGAGAGAGAGAAGGAGAAAGAAAAGCTCCAAGAAAGTTAAAATATGCAAATTCAGTTTAACATCCCATAGCATGTATGGCATGGTGACAGACCAAAACAATGACACTGTTAATCAGAAATAATTCCAACATTTTTGTCTACCATGTGTTGGGCACTTTTTTAAGGACTAGGATTACAAAGATGAGTAAGTCTCACAAATATGAGTAAGTCATCAAAACAGAAGGTTAAATAATCATCAGTATCCTGTGCTTGCCAAAGACAGGCAGTACTAAATGTTTAAATGGAAATATTAAATTCAAGTACTTAAAGAGCTAACTTCTAACTATCTAGAAAATTAGCTCAAATACTGGGCCCCTGCATAATTGATCACTGAAGCAATACTCTATTACTTTTGTCTTCCCCAAGGCACATGGTAGACATAAAATAATTTCTCTGAGACCTTGAAGTTCAAATTGAATTTCGTATAAGTATTTGAATGAACACACAAGATATTAAGCACCTTCAAGAAATACACACTCTCAGTATGAAGACAATAAATATACACTAAACAAGATACAATATAAGGCACTAAAGAGACTGGTGCAAACAGAGTAAGATGAACAGATATTATATACGGCAAAGACACTCTGAAGCGGAACACACAACAAACCTCAGGCACTGAAAATCATGGTCATCTTGTCGGAAACTATAAACCCAGGGACCAAATTCAGACCTACATAATTTGTTATGTTGTTTTTAAAGACTATTATGGCAAAAGGAAGGATAAAGAAATTCCTACTAAAATCCTAAGAGCATAAAGCTTGGTGGCAGGCTATGTCCAAGAGAGATCGAGAAGCCAGTCTAGCTGAAAATAAGGTAAGAGCAAACTGAACAATTTATATTTTATCCTCTACAGGTGATTAGGTATTAGAGTTTAGGAGAGAAGAGCGATCAAAGGGGGAAGCATTTTTGAAAAAGTATAAATCTGGCAGCCATATGGAAAATAGATGGAAGGGGCAAGAGGTGAGAAGCAGGAAGTGGAGGCTGCTCCAACCATCCTGGTACAGTCACAGGGCCTGGGAGGAAGACACAACACACACAGAGAAAGGATGAATCACAGAGAAAGCTGGATGGAGCCACAGCAGTGCTCAGAAAGTATGAACACAGAAAAAATTTAAGATGCAAGGTAAAGGTGACTCCAGCGTTTTCAAGCTTTAGAGACTGGAAATGAACAGGAAACTGATGAGCAGGAAAAAAACTCATGTGTGGGAAGAAATGAGCTCCTTTAAAAATACTGAGATTGTGGTATATTAAAAGGGGATTTACTATAGTAGGTGAGTCCAGTAGAATGCCCAGCGAGCAGTTGAAAATCCTAGATTGCAAGAATCCTAAGAAAATTCTGAAGAACTACAAAGGTTTGAAGGTAAGTTTGCCTAGCCTTTAAGACACCAAGTAATGTTATTATATACTTTAACCTAAGAGAGAAACAGAAAAAAATACTTGCACAGAAGACCTGCAATTTTTTTAACACAGTATGCTGCTTTGTACTCCAGGATCACTGGAGGCATATGTTGATCACTCTACCTGGAGCACGTATCTCCCATCTAGTACTGAGAAATCTCACTCATCTTTTAAGTGTCAGGCCTCTGTTTAAGAAAGCAGGAATATGTCCATACACTATTTCAAAGGTTCAAAAGATTAGAGAAGCAGAAAATGGAGGCAGGGGCAGATGCCAACGCAATGGAACAGAGATAAAAACAGGGGACTGAACCAGAAGCACCACACCAACCTATACCCCAGCTGCAGCTCTCAGAAGAAATCAACGACCACCCAAAAGGCAAGGAAAGGAAAAAAGATAATTCATTCACACCATTGCAAACACTTCACCTGATAAATTCACATGTGTATTTAAAAAAAAACTACTGTAATATAGAAATGATCATCATCCACTGGTTTTGGAGAAAGAAATTACCTATGAAAATTATCTGCAAAATAAGCTAGAAGAAAACTTTAGGAAACAGATTTATAGCTGCAACAGAATGTAGTATAACACCGACTCTACATATTAGAATGGAAATGCTTAAGAAACAAAGTGACTAAGGCAGGGAAAAACTGTAAGGAATCATCTTAATAAATGAAAATTCACAGTGAAGAAAATACAGTGCAGAATGGGTATCAGGAAATCAAGTGAGAGTGCACACATTTATTCTGAAAGCTTCCTTCTTAGAGAAAAACAGGATATAGCTAAAATAATAAAAGAAGAGGGCATAAAGGTAAAACCAATAAAAAAATACTTAAGAGGACAGCCAAACATAGGGAGCAAAAAAGATTACTTAATTATTAATTATTATTGCTCCTTTGGGAAAAACAGGCCAAAATTCTGTAAAAAGAACAATCAGAAATAAACTTAAAGAAAAATGTGTGTGTGTGTGTGTGTGTGTGTGTACAATATATATAGAGTTTAAAAAATTCAAATCCAGAAAATGGCATGTTTCTTCAAATTAAAAAAAAAAAACAAATATGGGAAAACATACAGTTTAGAAGAGACATAACTAATTACAATACAGTGACCTTGTTTGGATCTTGAACTAAATAGACCAACTATAATAAATATTTTGAGATGGGGGAAAATCTGAAGACCAATTGAATATTTGATGATACAGAATTACTGTTATTTCTTTTTTAAGCAGATAATGTTGCAGATCCCCAAAATTGTGGCTGAGAAGCAAGAAGCTGAGCAGAGCTTTCAGCAGCATCCAAGGCTAAAACAAATCTTAGAGTTCTGGCCCACCAAGAAGGAGGTAAACAGTTGGGACCCTACTGGCTACACCCGAGGAGTTAAGAGTATACCTCACACAGCCCAAAGCCCAGCAGGAAAGGATGTCAATCCCTGACTGATCTACACACGTCAGTCCCCTTAGCTAGCTGCCTGCCCAGGGCAGAAAATGGGCTTCATGTCATTCAGAGTTTCAAAATACCTTCATCATTTCTTCTCTACTGTAACTGGCATATAAGACAAAAGTTGTGACTAAAATCCAAGATAGTATCTGGATCCCATGTGACTCTATTTTTATTGCCTTATATTATTATCTTGGATAATGAATTTAAGTAATTAAAAGCCATGAATGTGAACTGTGGCAGAGAGTTGGAAGCTATTAATAGAAAACCCAAATGATAATTCTAAAACTGAAAAACAAAGTAAAATTAGAAATTCAATGGATATGTTTATCTGGCAAATTAGATACAGCTGAAGAAAGAATTAGTCACATGATATTTTATCAGAAGCAAGTATCCAGACTGAAGCATTCAGAAAAATAGGATGAAAATAGAGAAGGATGTGAAAGATACCAGGAATGTGGTGGAAAGGTCTAACATACATATTTAAGTCCAAGTAGGGGAAACAGAATATAAGGCAGAATTAGTATCTGAAGAGAGAATGGCTAAGAATTTCCCAAAACTGACAAAAGGAATTGAGCTACAGATTCAAAATCATTACAAATCTCAAGCAGAACATAGAAAAGAAAACCTTACCTAAGCACACCAGAGTAAAAGTGCTGAAAACCAAAGGCAAAGAGAAAATTTTAGACACAACCAGAGGGGGAAAATATGTAGATTACCTTCAAAGGAACAACAATAAAACTACAAGGTGAATTCTCAACAGGAAAAAATGGAAGGCAAAACAATGCAATGGTATACCTCAAAGGACTGAAAGAAAATAACTGCCAGCTTTGAATTCTAAATACAGGGGGAAAAAACACTTTAAAATACACTGTCAGACAAATAAAGAGACCCTTTCTACAAGAAAGATGGGAGCTAAAAAATGTAGAAAAGAAATGAAAAGCAATAGAAAGCAAACTGATAAAGCTAAATGGATACTATTAAAGTTATAAGTAGCTTGTAGGTTTTTAAATACAAAGATATGAATATAAATATATGAACACAGAAATAAACAGCAGCAGCACGTAAATTTTGGAGGGAGAACTAAATGGAGTTCAAGTGCTCCGAGGTCCATCTGTCACTCACAATAGGGCAGGAGTTTGAGTTTCTATCTGTCTTTATTGGGTCAACGATGCATTTAGAATAGGGAACCACTAAAGGAGTAACTAAGAGGATAGCAAAATAGCAGAACTACCAAGTTAAGCGGTAAAGAGACAGAATAATAAATACTACCTAATCCAAAAAGGAGGTATAAACAAAAGGGGCGAAGGCACAAAGAAGGTAGGACAAAGAAAAAGCAATGAGTCAGATGGTAGATTAAAACTGAAAATTTTCAGTTACTATGTTACATGTGTATAAGCGAAACATCCCAATTAAAATATTAATATTGTCAGGTTGGGGACAAAAATTGCAATCATAGCCTGTTTATAAGAGACATATCTGAAGTGTAAAGACACAGGAAAACTTGAATGTAAAAGTTTGGAAAAAATGAACCATGCAAGCACTAAGCCAAAAAGAGGGCTAATACTAATAGCAACAAAGTAAACTTTGCAAGAAGTATTACTAAAATTGAAGACAATTTCATGATGATTCACCAAAAAGATACAAAAATTTACATTTGAATACATGTCATAACACTTCAACACGTATACAGCAAAAATTGATAGAACTAAAAAATGAAACAGATTTTAACACAATAGAACTGTTAAACATAAAAGTGATAGAATAAGCAAATAATTCTTAAAAACACAAGATATGTAAGATTGAACAACACTGCACATATAGGACACTGCATCCAGTAACTGCTGGATAATACATGTTTTTCAAGTGCAGAAAGACCTCTTATCCAAAATGATCATAAAAGTCTAAAAACTTCAAAGGACTGAAAACATTTAGGGTATGTTGAAGGGGGGGACTTAATAATAACAAAATAAATCTGAAAATCCCCTTATGTTTAAAAATTAAGTTAATTTATTTCTAAATAACCCATGAAGTCATTGAAGACATCCTCATTATTTTGAACTGAACAATAATAAAATACACACCAAAACTTGTAGAAAGCCAAAACTTATTAGATAAATCTTTGATGAGACTTTTTTTAAAGTAGCAGATCAGGAATGAAAGAATATCACTACAAATCCTACAGGAAATAAGAGGGTATTATGAACAACTTTATGCCAATACATTTGAAAATTTAGATGAAACAAATTCCTAAAAAAAAAAACACAACTATCCAAACTGATGCAATAAATCTAGAATCTGAAAAGTTCTGTATTAAAGAAAACTTCCCCACAAAGAAAACTATAGTTATTTTATTTATTATTATTATTATTTATTTATTTATAAGGTATTATTGATATACACTCTTATGAAGTTTCACTTGAAAAAACAATGTGCTTACTACATTCACCCGTTATCGTATCCCCCCAATAACCCATTGCAGTCGCTGCCCATCAATATAGTAAGATGCCACAGAATCACTACTTGCCTTCTCTGTGCTACACTGTCTTCTCTCCGATCACCACCACACCATGTGTGCCAATCATAATACCACTGAATTCCTTTCTTCCTCCCTCCCCACCCACCCTCCCCCACCCCTCCCCTTTGGTAACCACTAATCCCTTCTTGGAGTCTGTGAGTCTGCTGCTGTTTTGTTCCTTCAGTTCTGCTTCGTTGTTATACTCCACAAATGAATGAAATCATTTGGTACTTGTCTTTCTCCGCCTGGCTTATTTCACTGAACATAATATCCTCTAGCTCCACCCATGTTGTTGCAAATTGCAGAATTTGTTTCTTCTTATGGCTGAGTAGTATTCCATTGTGTATATGTACCACATATTCTTTACACTTTCATCTACTGATGGACACTTAGGTTGCTTCCATATCTTAGCTATTGTAAATAGTACTGCAGTAAACATGGGGTGCATATGTCTTTTTGAATCTGAGAAATTATATTCTTTGGGTAAATTCCTAGGAGTAAAATTCCCAGGTCAAATGGTATTTCTATTTTTAGTTTTTTGAGGAACTTCCATATTGCTTTCCACAATGGTTGAACTAGCTTACATTCCCACCAGCAGTGTAGGGGGGGTACCCCTTTCTCCGCATCCTCACCAGCATCTGTTGTTCTTAGTCTTTTCGATGCTGGCCATCCTAACTGGTGTGAGGTAATATCTCATTGTGGTTTTTATTTGCATTTCCCTGATAATTAGTGATGTGGAGCATCTTTTCATGTGTCTGTTGGCCATCTGAATTTCTTCTTTGGAGAAGTGTCTGTTCATATCCTCTGCTCATTTTTTATTGTCTGATTGCTGTGGTGAGGACCTCCAGAACTATGTTGAATAAAACTGGAGAGACTGGGCATCCTTGTCCTTTTCCCGATCTTAAAGGAAAGGCTTTCAGCTTCTCGCTGTTAAGTTATGATGTTGGCTGTGGGTCTGTCATATATGGCCTTTATTATGTTGAGGTACTTGCCCTCTATACTCATTTTGTTGAGTTTTTATCATGAATGGATGTTGAATTTTGTCAAATGCTTTTTTGGCATCTATGGAGATGATCATGTGGTTTTTGTCTTTCTTTTTGTTGATGTGGTGGATGTTGATGGATTTTCTAAAATTGTACCATCCTTGCATCCCTGAAAAAAATTCTACTTGATCATGATGGATGGTCTTTTTGATGTATTTTTGAATTCGGTTTGCTAATATTTTGTTGAGTATTTTTGCATCTATGTTTATCAAGGATATTGGTCTGTAATTTTCTTTTTTTGTGTCTTTGCCTGGTTTTGGTATTAGGGTGATGCTGGCCTCATAGAATGAATTTGGAAGTATTCCTTCCTCTTTCACTTTTTGGAAAACATTAAGGAGGATGGGTATTAGATCTTCACTAAATGTCTGATAAAATTCACCGGTGAAGCCATCTGGTCCAGGCATTTTGTTCTTAGGTAGTTTTTTTTTCTTAGGTAGTTTTTTGATTACCAATTTTGTAGTAGCAATTGGTCAGTTCAGATTTTTTGTTTCTTTGTGGGTCAGCCTTGGAAGGTTGTATTTTTCTAGAAAGTTGTCCATTCCTTCTAGGTTACCCAGTTTGTTAGCATATAATTTTTCACAGTATTCTCTAATAATTGTTTATATTTCTGTGGTGTCCATAGTGATTTTTCCTTTCTCATTTCTGATTCTGTTTATGTGTGTAGACTCTCTTTTTTTCTTGATAAGTCTGGCTAGGGGTTTATCTATTTTGTTTATTTTCTCAAAGAACCAGCTCCTGCTTTCATCTACTCTTTCTATTGTTTTATTTTTCTCAATTTTATTTATTTCTGCTCTAATCTTTATTATGTCCCTCCTTCTACTGACTTTGGGCCTCATTTGTTTTTCTTTTTCTAGTTTCATTAATTGTGAGTTTAGACTGTTCATATGGGATTGTTCTTTCCTGAGGTAGGCCTGTATTGCAATATACTTCCCTCTTAGCACTGCCTTTGCTGTGTCCCACAGATTTTGCGGTGTTGAATTATTGTTGTCATTTGTCTCCATATATTGCTTGATCTCTGTTTTTATTTGGTCATTGATCCATTGGTTATTTAGGAGCATTTTGTGAAGCCTCCAAGTGTTTGAAGGCTCTTTCATTTTCTCTGCGTCATTTATTTCTAGTTTCATACCCTTATGGTCTGAGAAGCTGGTTGGTACAATTTCAATCTTTTTGAATTTACTGAGGCTCTTTTTGTGGCCTAGTATATGATCTATTCTTGAAAATGTTCCATATGCACTTGAGAAGAATGTGTATCCTGCTGCTTTTGGGTGGAGAGTTCTGTATTTGTCTGTTAAGTCCATCTGTTCTAATGTGTTGCTCAGTGCCTCTGTCTCCTCACTTATTTTCTGTCCGGTTGATCTGTCATTTGGAGTCAGTGGAGTGTTGAAGTCTCCTAGAATGAATGCATTGCATTCTATTTCCCCTTTTAATTCTGTTAGTATTTGTTTCACATATGTAAGTGCTCCTGTGTTGGGTGCATAGATATTTATAATGACTATATCCTCTTGTTGGATTGACCCTTTTATTATTATGTAATGTCCATCTTTGTCTCTTGTGACTTTCTTTTGTTTTAAAGTCTATTTTGTCTGATACAAGTACTGCAACACCTGCTTTTTTCTCCCTATTAGTTGCATGAAATATCTTTTCCCATCCCTTCACTTTAAGTCTGTGTATGTCTTTGGGTTTGAAGTGAGTCTCCTGTAGGCAGCATGTAGTTGGTTCTTGTTTTTTGATCCATTCAGTGACTCTATGTCTTGATTAGTGCATTCAGACCATTTACATTTAGGGTGATTATCGATAGGTACGTACTATTGCCACTGCAGGCTTTAGATTCATGGTTACCAAAGGTTCAAGGGTAATTTCCTTACTATCTAAGAGTCTAACTTAACTCACTAAATATGCTATTACAAACACAATCTAAAGGTTCTTTTTTTTCCCCCTCCGTTTTCTTCCTCCTCCATTCTTTATATATTAGGTATCATATTCTGTACTCTTTGTCTATCCCTTTTTATTACCTCTGGTGACAGCTATTTAACCTTAGGAACACTTCCATCTATAGCAGTCCCTCCAAAATACACTGTAGAGATGGTTTGTGGGAGCAAAATTCTCTGAGCTTTTTCTTATCGGGGAATTGTTTAATCCCTCCAAATTTAAATGATAATCTTGCTGGATAAAGTAATCTTGGTTCGAGACCCTTCTGCTTCATTGCATTAACTGTATCATGCCACTCCCTTCTGGCCTGTAAGGTTTCTGCTGAGGAGTCTGATGATAGCCTGATGGGCTTTCCTTTGTATGTGATCTTATTTCTCTCTCTGGCTCCTTTTAATAGTCTGTCCTTATCCTTGATCGTTGCCATTTTAATTATTATATGTCTTGGTGTTGTCCACCTTGGGTCCCTTGTGTTGGGAGATCTGTGCACCTTCATGGCCTGAGAGACTATCTGCTTCCCCAGATTGGGGAAGTTTTCAGCAATTACTTCCTCAAAGACACTTTCTATCTCTTTTTCTCTCTCTTCTTCTTCTGGTACCCCTATAATATGAATATTGTTCTGTTTGGATTGGTCACACTGTTCTCCTCCCAGTATTCTTTCATTCCTAGAGATCCTTTTTTCTCTCTGTGCCTCAGCTTCTTTGTATTCCTCTTCCCTAGTTTCTATTTCATTTATCGTCTCCTCCAGCGTATCTAATCTGCTTTTAATACCCTCCATTGTGCTCTTCAACGATTGGATATCCGTCCTAAATTTGTTCCTGAGTTCTTGAATACTTTTCTGTACCTTCATGAGCACGTTTATGATTTTTATTTTGAAATCTCTTTCAGGAAGATTTATTAATTCAGTCTCACTCGGTCCTTTCTCTGTTGTTGAGATTTTGCTTTGAACCAGGTTCCTTTGACATTTCATATTTGTATGTGGCACCCTGTAGTGCCCAGAAGCTCTACTCTCTGAGCGATGTCGGGGATCGCAGGGGAGTGGTGCTGGTGCCTGGGGGGAGGAAAGAACTGTTTCCTGTTTCCCAGCTGTTATATGCCCGTCTCCACTGCCAGAACGAGTGGGCCGAACACACAGGTGTAAGCCTCTATGCTTTGTGTTTGTAGCTGCCATAGGCGGGGCTTCCCTCTGGCTGGCCTGATGCCAGGGCAGAGGCTGCCGGTTTGTGAGCCAGGTGCAGGCTAGCCGGGAGGAAGACACAGCAGGCTGCGTATCACAGTGGAGGGCATTAGAGCTGCGTAGCCAGCCAGTGGGATAGAGCGCGTGAAGATTGTTTACATTCCCAACCTGATTGGCAGAGTGCACCCAGACAATTTTATCTACCTGTCTTTCTCCTGAGCAGTAAGCACTGTGCAATCCTTGCCCCTTTAGCAGCCCTCTCGCTGTTAGGAAGTCTCTCAGACTGCCCACCCAGCTCAGCCGGATATGAATTCCTGTTTTCCATAAGCAGCTGCAATCTCCTTTTCTCCAGGTATTTTGCCTGTCTTAGCTTTCTAACCCCTAATCACCAGAGCACCATGCAATGTAGGTTCATGCTCCCAGAGCAGATCTCAAGGGCTAGGTGTTCAGCAGTCCCAGGCCTCCACTCCCTCCCTGCTCTGTTTCTCTTCTTCCCGCCAGTGAACTGAGATGGGGGAAGGGCTTGGGTCCCACCGGGTCACAGCTTTGGGTCACAGCTTTGGTACGTTACCATGTTCCATGAGGTGTGCTCTTTTCTCCAGGTGTATGCAGTCTGGTGCAGCCTTCCTTCCTGTTGCTCTTTCAGGATTCGTTGTATTAATTATATTTTCATATTATATGTGGTTTTAGGAGGAGGTCTGTCTCACCTCTCACACCACCATCTTTAATCCAATCTTGAAGACCTATATTGTTATTTTGAAATGAAACACCAATCCTATCCAAATTCTTCCCAAGAACACATAAAGATGAAATATTCCGATTCACTTTATAAAACAGCATAATCTTGATAGCAAAATATGACAAGGACATTAGAAGAAAGGAAAATTTTAAGTTAATCTCACTCATGACTATAGATGTGACAATTCTAAACAAAATATTAGCAATCTATTAATTTAGTAATATATAAAAAGAATACTTGATCCTGGTGAGGCTAATTCAACACTCAAAAATATATATATAATTCAGGCCAATAACAATATAGCCAGAAAAATAACACTATTATCTCATCAGATGCTGGAAAAACATTTGGTAAATTAACATCAAATCAGGATTAAGAAAATTCATCCATTCAGGATAAACACTAGAAACAGAAGGAAACTTCCTTTAATCTGATAAAGAACACTGAAACAAAACTGTAGCAAACATCATCTTAATGGTGAAATGTTCAAAGCTTTCCCCTGAGATCAGAAATAATAAAAAAAATGCCTCTGATCACCACTTCTAGTCAACAAACATGTACTGAAGGTCCCAGACAGCATAATAAAGCAAGTAAAAGAAAAGTATAAGAATCAGAAAGGGAAAAATGGAACTGTTATTTACAGACACTGTATGTTTCACAGAAAATCCAAAAGAATCTTCAGCTAAACTATGATGATCAATAAGGAATCTTAATTATTTATTGTAATTACAGTAAGTAATCAATAAACATAGCAACCGTACTTCTGCATAATGACTAGAGAACACCATTTAAAACACCATTTAAATAGCATCGAAAAAAAATCAAATACCCCAAAATAAATCTAACAGAAGATGTACACAGCCTCTACAAAGAAAACCATGAAACATATAGAGAAAAATTAAAAACTAAATGAATGGATATATCCATGAATGAGAAAATCAAATATTGTAAAGATGTCATTTCTCTCCCAAATTGATTGATAGAATCAACAAATCCCAATAAGACCTCAAGCAAGGTTGTGGGTGTGTGTGATGGAAGAAAAAACCAATGGTTTCATATTGAAATGCAAATGATATAATAGCCAAAACAATCCGAAAGAACAAAAATGAAAGAATTTACCATACTGGATACCAAGACTTACTATAAAGCTGTAATAATTAAGACAATGTGATATTAACCCAAAGACAGGTACACAGGCCCATGCAAAGGAATAGGGAGTCAAGAACATATTTATGAGCACTGATAACACAAAGGGGTGCTTCAGAGCGGTAAAGAAAGGGCTATGTTCCAGTTAATGGCAGTGGGTCAATTGGATAGCCATTTGAAAAAAAAACTAAGGTTGTCCCTACCTTAAATCAAATACAAAACTCAATTCCAAATGGACCTGAAACTAACTCTAAATATCTTCAAATTCCCTTCTTCTCTGGCTTCAAGCTGAGTTTCACCAATGGCAGACATCAGCAGGGAACCATGGGTAGAAGAATTTATTCACCAGGCTCCTCCCTGCCATGTGTATGAGTGTGGCATCCCTCCAATTCCTATCAGGAAGCACCCTCCATACAGCTATCCTCTCCCAGTTCTTTCCTGTGGTGTCCATAAAGATCAGGATGTATCCAGGGCTCTCTGCCATCACTAGGCCTGGGATACTGCACTGCATTTGTTTTTCTAAAATCTACCCCCATTGTTTGAAACCATCTTCTACTATACTTTCAAAATAGTTTGAGGACCTGTTTTCTGCTGGAAACTAAATGAGGCTTTATCTAGAAAAGCTGAAGATATGAGTTAAAGATATGCATACCCTATTACCCAAGAATTCGACTCCTAGTTATACACCCTACAGAAAGAGGCATGCTTTATGCACACCAGGTACTGGCCCCAACCAGAAAAAACAAATGGTCAAGTCAGCTGAATGGATATATAAACTGGGTCCAAATCTTACAATGGAACATTACACTTCAACAAAATGAGCAAAGTAACTCAAATTTTTAAATTTCAGAAGCCTGTACACTCTTAGAAATGATTAAAGACCCCCAAGACCTTTTGTTTTATATATGTGTATGCATAAACATACATATATAAACTGAGTTTTGAGAAATGTGTATATTTACTCACTTTTTAAATAATAATACATTACATGTTAACACAAGTAACATTTCTTGTGAAAAATAACCTTTTGTTTTCCAAAACAAAAGTGAGAGAAGTGGAATTGTTTATATTTTTGCAAACCTTTTACTGTTTGGCTTAATAGAAAACAGCTCAATTTTCACGTTTTTACATTCAATCTATTGTGATATGTTGTTTTGGTTGAATCATATGAAGAAAATCAGCGTTACACAGATACTTAGTTGGAAAAGGGTGGAGTACTTTAACAACCTTTTCAAGTAATTGTAAATATCCTTGATACATACCAAAATTCAACAAGTGAGAATTTCTTAAAGATCAGATGCAATATGGCATCTGAAAACCTATCAATGAACTTTCACATATCATTACAGACATCAGATCCACTGGCTTATCTTGCACATTGAATGAATCTTTTACCCACATGATTTTGTAACATGATGTACACATCATTTGGAAAACACTGGTTCACGGAATTATCCAAGATTTCCAAATGATGACACTTCATTATAAGACATTAAAAAAAGAATCACACACATTGATACTCTATCTCATTAGAAAAGTTTTTAAATATTGACGAGATGTCAAGTTCACAGTGGTAAATACAAGTTCCCCAAAATTCTGATTTTCACGGGAAAACTCAAATTTTATCATTATCAACAAGAAAGAAACAAGTTGTTTTCTTTGAAGTGACAGACAGATTCTGTTCATTTTCAACAAAATGTCTGCTAAGTATCCCAGAGTGAGTAACCACAGTTTATCTATTTGTCATTCTATCAAATAAAAAATGGTGCTCCATAAAAACAGCAGCAAGTTTAGTTTGTAACTCAAACAACTACACATGTGATTTTCCTCAAGGCAACCATCTTGTGTTCAACAAGCAGAAGAGCTTTAAGCACACTCACCATTTCATCATACGGCACATTAAAAAGACGTGCACTCAAGAGGAGATTTAATAAAATGAATCATTTCTCCTGCTTTATCAAGGACATTCTTGAGTGAAACTGGATGAAAATGACCACTAGTACAGTCTGGTGTCACAGCCTTTATTCATGATAAGGTGTCGGCAATTTTCCCCACCATCGCTTTTGCACCATCAGTACCACCTTCAACAGCGAAAAGGGCAAATAATGTCTTCGTATAATCATGAAAATAGTTCTGACCTCATAGACAGCTAAAAAAGTCTCAGGGAAACCCTAAGGACCCACAGACCATACTGTGTTAACTACTGAATTTTACCAAAATAGAGCAAGATGGATGAATCTTAAAAATGTAACGCTGGGCAAACAGACACAAAAGACTATATACTATGTGATTCATTCATATAAAAATTCATAAATAGGAAAAAACAAACTATATAAGGATACATACTTAGTTGATAAAACACACTCAGAGATTTTAAGACACTTCTCAGTAATTAAAAGACCAAGCTTAGGAAGGCTCTGAAGATTTAAAACACAAATGAAAAGTTTAGCCTAATGGCCACATACCCAACAATAACAGAAAATACATCCTTTACAAACACATAAACACTCACAAAAGTGGCAGCACAAAACACAAAGCAAGTCTCCACAAAAACAAGACATGATATATGGACTATATTCCTTGATGGCAATGCAATTAACTTAAAAATCAGTAACAGAAAGGTAACTGAAAGACCAACATTAAGAAATTTTAAATGGTTTTTACAAGCTAAAACAGTACTGGAGAAGATATTTGCAGTTTTTAAATGGCTTAATAGGAAAGAAGATGAAAATTAATGACCTGAGAGAAGTTGGAAGTCAGGAATAATAAATTCAAATAAAAGATAAGGAAATAAAACTAAGCCTGTTAGCCACCTAACTTATCTAAATGAACGTACATTTTATCTTATTTATAGAAATAAGTCTGAAAAGTCCCTATGCAAGTTATTACAGCGTCTCTATCACAGACCTCAATCAATTTCAACTGACTGGCTAACTCCAAATCCAAACACATTTGTCACAGTTGTGGCTTCCTGCAGCCCCATCCTCTTAACGGGATTTCTTTCAAGTCCAGTGCTCCAACTTGAATCTCAGGTAGGAACCTTTTCTTAGCCCCACAAGTTAGAAGATAGAATCCTCCCCAACTTTCACCTCTGTGGTGACCTTAGTACTTTGAGAAAAACTCCGACTGTCCTTCTGTAAAGACTAAAGGGCTGTGCTTTGAAAACAAACTCAGAAATTGACTCAGGCTGTCCCTAAGTTAAACTGGAGAAAAGTCAAACTCAATAAAAGATACAGACAAAGTCTTAGAATTACCATGAGGAATGGCTACAAATAAACTAAACTGTCTCTTCTTTCACGCCTTCTCTTTCATGCACGACCTCCTGCCCCTTTCTACTTCTCTCCTACTTGAAACAACCTACAAGTCCATTATTGTGGGGAATCACGGTGAAGACTGGCAGAAAAAGGGCCTGGCTCCTTTCCACATTCCAGTTCTCCACAACTTTTTTGGCTGTCATCACATTTCCAGCTCTTCCCAATTTGCCGCACCAGGAGTCATCCAAAATTGATCCATCTCTCAAATCACAGATGTCAACATTATGATCTGAATAGAGTCTCACTCCCATGACCTTTCCAGACCCCTTCAATTTGTCTGATGAGGGGAGGAGGAGAAAGAGGCTGTGCTAGCACAGGACATAGCAGTGGGGGGCCCCCGCCTCCACAGAGATGGGGCAAGTCTACAACCTGGCAAAATCACAGTCAGACCGAAATCTGGTTGCCTTACACACTCTGTTTTTCAGTCTCAGCTAGATTCTCAATGCTGCCCACCACAGTCATTTTCTTATTCTTGGCTTCTCTTTTCCAAATCTTTTCCATTCTCCTCAAGCTACCTTCCCAACCCTGGTGCCTCTGACTCTGCATCCTACCTCATGGAGAAAAATTTTAAAAATGAGAGAGAACACCAGGCTTGATTGCAACTACTATGCAAAGGTCATGGATAAAGCTGTTCATTTCTCAGATTTTCCCACGGTTATCTCCCTGTCAGATTCCAGCTCAGATGCTACCTTCTCAAAGAGCTCTTCACCAGCTTGCTTTGGGCTCTATCCCACAGCCCTCTTTCGTGTACTAAGAGGATGAATCATGAAGGCCCAGGGACCTGGCCTGGCCTGTTCACCACACTTCCCCCAGTACCTAGAACACAGTAGGTGCTCAGGAGATATTCACTAAACAAATTCCTACTGGAAAACTAGTTCTCATTTGCTGAAGTTCTGAACTATGCTTGAGCTTCTGTAGCACACCCCCTACATAAAATTCAACTATTCTTTTCCAAATTCAGACCATTACAATGGCAGCTTTCCTATTTCTCTTCTTTCTAAATCAATCTATGTTGCCTTCTTTAAATCAGTGCCACCTTTGTCTAGTATCCCCCCAAACCTATTTTGTCATTCTATAGTGTTTTCAGTATCTGGCTTTCATTTTCCTTCTCTACCTTATATTCAATAACTTCTATACGGTCAATGACATCATCAGTGATGCAACATATGTGTCAACAGCAAACCATAGGACAACGCCAGCCTCAATCTTACCCTGAACTGCTTCCTCTTAAAAACTTCAGCATTCATCTTTCCTACTTCCCTGCACCCAGTGACCCTGTTCTTGTTCTCCACTGAATCCTCGAAGCTTGGAGCCCCTCCGCTTTACAATCCTGGAGATACACTGGTTTTCCTACTGATTTGCTGTCTTTATCCTACTGTTGATGCAACTGTTATTCCCACATTAAACTCCCTGGTCTTTCTGTCACATGCTCTCCCCCACCTTATTATGCTTCAGAGCACCATTACAAGTCTTCAAATACGATTTTAGTATATTTAATGGTAGATTGGATTACTTAAAATCATGTGTCAAGATTTAAAGCAAAGCAAGACTTGGGTAAGCAAGAGGCAATCTTTCTATCTTTAACAGAAACAGTAATGTTAAATAGAAAGTGTGGGTATTCCACATTCTCATTTGATTATGACAGTATGTACAATGTACATGAATTCCCAGTCACTTTACATAATTATTTATAGAGGGAATACTTACATAGATAAGTCCTGAATAGTAACGATCCTTCAGGTTATGTAAAACAGAAGCTTCATTCAAGCATGTCAATTCTGCCATATCCTCCACCTTGGAAAACTTAGGTGGGTTCATCTTCTGAACGTCATCTTTGTTGACCATTGCTTTCTTTCCATTCTCTGCCAACTCCACCATAACTTCATCTCCCCGCTCTTCTTTGATACTAGCTGCCTCAAAACCATGGCGTTCTGATGGAATCCACACCAGCTTTTTAGCCGTCCAATCAGCCTGAGTGGCAGGGTTGTAGATGACAGCCCTGTCCACAAAGAGATACCGTTCTGGATCTTCAAGTCCAGTTCTCTGTGCCATTGTAAACAGAAGGATCCAAGAGCAACTGCCTCCAAGAGAAGAGGAAGAGGACAAAGTTAGATGCTTAAAAATACACAATTCACAAATTTTCTCACAAACTTGAAACTTTGGATAAACAGAAAGCAAGAAGTTTAAGTTAAGGAGCCAGGGGTATTCCTCTTCATGGCCATACTAACCTAGTTTCCAAGGTAAATTTCAGGGGTGACCACAAATTATGACTCTGGTTGCCTGAAAAGCATTCAGGACATGCCCTCAATTACTGAGGGCTGAAAAACAAGCAGAAGGAAAAAGCAAATTCCAGTTTGACTTTTTTTCCTCTTTCTCCCCTTTCACCTCACCACAAATTAACGAGGGAGTGAAGGGGAAGGAGAATGAAGAAAAAGAAAACAAAGATTCATAGTAAAAGGCCCAGGAAGTGGTACAAAAATTAGTGTGACCACCAGAATAAAGCTACAAAATACATGATGACTGCCAGAGAGTAAAGCGTGGGTCAAGCACGTGCCTCCCATTCTACCTTCAGACAACAGACTCAGAGTTCTTCCTTACAAACACCCATTCATTTCCCCTGTAGCTTCTGTCTGGCCTGCGTGGTCTTAATGTGATCAAATGAGGCCACAGAGGACAAGTGTAACTTGGCTTCACAAGACAGCCTTTCAAGTATGTGATGGTAGCTATTCAGGCCTCCACTCCCATCCCTGCACCTGCTCCTACTCCCTCTGACTCCTCTTCAGCATTCTATCACTCAGCAAGACTCACTCCACTACCCTGATCTCTTGCCTCTATACAGACTTCAATGTGTTTACACCCCTTTAGAATATGTAGTCCAGAAGCAAACATACTATTCCAGATTATTATCTGACCAGTGCAGAATAAAAAGAAACCATTAACCTAAGACCACACTGAGAAAAGCACTGTTTCGGTGACTTTTAAGTTAATGTATCTCAAGACCTAACTAGTTTATTTACTTAATGAGTTGTCAGCTAAAGCTCCACACACATTGCCCTAAGCTACCTTTCCTCCAATACTTGTACAACTGGCTTTTTGGAACAAGTGACAGAATTTTACATTCATCACTCACCTTTCTGATGTGACTCATCACTCTGCCTGACAATATCTTTTTGGAATCTGATACCATCATTAAACACTTTTGTTATGACTCCAAATTCCAGGTTATTACAAATCTCACAAGCATGGTTTCCACGACTTCATCCAAATCAATGCAAGAAGCCCACTGGATGGCTACTATTGCTCCATTAAATCCTCCCAACTTTCCCATCCCCCCAAAAATGATGGGGATTCTTGGCAGGCAAAAGGATAGAAGGCTGCAAGGTTAATCATAAAGAAGAAAGTTGTTAAAGAGATTCTTAGCCTTGAGCCCACAGTCAAACTTCAAGCTCCATGAAAATGGTATAAAAATGGTGTACACTTAGTATATGTGTATGTGTGCTTTTCTAAGGAGAACTTTCATAAATTTCTTCAGGCTCTTGAAGGGATCTATCTGTGTCTTAAGAGATTAATCAGATACTAGCCTTTTTACCCCTAACAAGAATTTACTAGAATCAAAACAGCTCAGACTCCTCAGAAGTTGTTACAACGTAATGCATTACAAATATGGGCATGGTTCTCAAACACTGGCATGTGCATCAGCGACACCTGGAAGGCTTATTAAAAGTTAGATTGCCAGGCCCATCTCCAGAGTTTTTGATTCAGTAGGTCAAGGTGGGGCCTGATAATCTGCCTTTCTAACAAGCTCCCAAATGCTGCTTATGCTGCTGGTCCTGGGACCACACTTTGAGAACCATCACTACGTAGTTCTCTGGTTGCCATGGTGAGCTACCGTTGTTAACAGGTATGTTGGGGTAGAAAAAAAGTTGAAAACCAATGTTCGAGAGTAACTCACAACCCAATTTAAAGAATATGCTAATGGTTTAAGGATTATGTTGAATAAAACAAAAATCACAAAACACATAACATTAAGACTTGTACAAATAAAACTGCTAACCTGTTTTATAAGTAAACTTGCATTTGCCTTCTTAGGCATGCATGTGCGAAAGGACAATACAGAAAATATTCACAGGCATATGTACATTCTGAAGAATGGTTTCAAAAATCCATTGCCTCTAGGAACTGTTCTAATAAGACTATTAACATGTTTTCTGTCTCCCCAACTTACACTCTGCACAATGCTAAGAAGGTGGGGCATAGGTCTGAAGTGGGAATCATCCTAGATGAGTTTGGAGACATACAATAGGACACATACTCTGCCTTTAGGAAGAACAAAGTCCATTAAAATATAAACTGTAACAAAATATGAAAATTAGTTACTCATTATTCTTAGTAGGTATCAACTGTACATCCCATACAATACTTAGGAAACTGTCTTGCTGCCAGTAAGAACGCACACATTTTTTAAATTTACATGGGGTATGTAATTATATGCTTAAATTCAGTGGGTGATAATAAATTAGAATAGCTTAACAAGTCGTTTCTAGAGCAGGTTTATTTTTAAACACAAAATGTGTATTTAAAAATTATTTTATATCAAATTGCTATAATTTAAATTTATTAGTGCTTTCTCTAGATAGAGAAATGCTTGTAATTTAGGGAAAAAACCCAACAGATCACAAAAGTGTAAGTGTAAAAGCAGTGGGAGAAAATCACACATACGCTTTTTTTTTTTAAAGGAACAAATAAATATTCATTGGGTTTTCACGGGGTAGTGAGACTACAAATTACTTTTACTTTTCCAGAATTTTCTACACCTAGCTAAGCAGTGTGAGGACTGTTTCCTGTTCCTTACCGTATGGTAAACACTTAGCCTACTGATTGGTCCATGGGAGGGAATCTATGCCTATTAATCAAATATTACAGGAGTGCTCCCTACCCTCAAAGTGAGCTTCAACCTGTCCACAACGAGAAACATACCATTCCTTCAAATCTTGACCCAAATGCCACCCCTTCAGAACTTCTTGTCAGGTCAGTCTGGCAATTTAATCCCTCTCCTAGCATCCTGTACTGCTCTGCTGGCATTCTTCTTTTCTCCCTTGCATTGTACCCGAGGGCTTAGCAGGTAGCAGGTACTCAAATTGTTATTTAACTGATAGAATTCAAGTGGCCAGTGTAGATGTTTTGCTCGTTTTAACTCTTCACTTGTGATTGCCAAATATGTTGTGTTTTTTTCATTCCATTGTATATTTGGTACCCAATCTTGTAATACTGGTATTTAACGGTGAATCACTCCCAAATACTTTGCCTTCGGAAAGGATAATACTACAATTTTAAAAACAGGAAATAATGTTATTATGTATCATTAATTGTGGCTAGGCACTATTTTAAGATGTTTCTATGTGTCAACACTTAATCCTTACAAAAGCTCTGTGAGGTAGCTACTACTAATTTCTCCATTTTACAGATGAGGGACCTGAGGTACTGAGAAGGCCAGTAACAGGCCCAAGGTCACCAAGCTAGCAAGAGGTAAAGCTGGGATTATACCCAGAGTTCAGCTCCAGAGGGCACATTACAACAATGGAAAGGGAGAGGGAAGTGAGGAAGGGGGAGTAGTACACCATTTACTGCCTCTCTATTAAATAAAAACCTTAGCAATTATGGCTTCAAGAATACAGACTCAGCTAATGGACACCCTAGCATGATCTGGCAAAGACCTATAGTTAACAGAAAAAATGTCTCTACTTGGGGAAAAAAGGAGTAAGCAGGAAAGTCTTCGCAGCAGACATAAAGATAATCGGAAGGTTCTTGGTGTCATTTGAAGTAACTGCCTAATTATAACTAAATCATTTATCTGTGGATGAATTAGCCTCCTACAGAGCCAAAGCCCCATTCTCTTCATTGGTTTTAGACACAAACACACACCCCTGGGGCATCCCCAGGCCATTTTTTACTTCCAATGAAATGCCACCCAGGTAACTTCTCAACTGCCTCCTAGCACCTGGGTATGGATACAGGAAAACAACTCAATTTATGAATATCTTGCATATAAAAAGCCAAACAGAAATAAGATAAATTATCCATGATAGCACATCCTTCTAAAACACATAAATTAAAACAGAATTGTGTCAATTTGTGTAACACTTCTATGGAGGTCACTTACATTACAGGGATATTCAAGTCTGTTAATTTATCAAAATTCTCCTTAACCAAATGAGCACAAACCAACCAGATGCAAAAGAACACTATCGCTATTTATGGCCACACCATCTCTCAGTTACTATTTTCATACAGGGTTAAATATCCTGAAATGCGGACCCAACACCGGAAATTTTAATTCTTCATATATGATGAAAAAGCACATAAACCGCTGAGGCATTTAGCCTTTCACCATACAGCGTGCCCTTCAAAATTTCCTCCATCTCTCCTTCCATCCAGCCTGTCTTCATTGTAATGATTTCCCTAAGGGGCCCAAAATAAAAAGCCAAGCTCTCAGGTCACATCCCTTTGCTGCAAAAGCTCATGCTATATCGCACAATTACCCCATATGCTTTCTCCAGATAAGGAGGAGGAAGAACTGAATTTTAAGATGCAGAAGTAGGGAGATGCATAAAATGGCCACTTTTACAGAATCCGATCCAGACGGGGCACACTTAAATATCAAAAGCATGGGACTAAGAGAATAATTAATAAGGGCAGATTGATGAAGGAAATAAAACAATAAATAAATGGATTAAAGTTTCCAGGGCAAGATACTATCAAGAATAATTAAGCCTGACTCAAAGAATCCTCAGTTTCAATGTTAAAAAACAAAATCTCAGCAAAGCCAAAGTATTATATTTAGTATTATATTATTCAGCGAAAACAGCAGTCTTTGTTTCATTTGCAGTCTCCATCTACTCCGCCTGTTTTCCCCGACCCCACTCCACCCCACCCCACCCCCTTCCATCAACCGCAGTGATCTTGAAGGGAGCTGCAGAGGCCCTAAGAAACAGAGATAACGGTCTTAGGCAGAGGCCAAACCTCACCAGCTGAGCTCTGACCCGCCGAGTCGCCAACCTCCTTCCTAAGGCCCTAGTTCCCAGGCAGGCCAGGCTGGGGGCCTCCCCGGTCCCTGGGCCCCATCCGCCCACCAGAGGCCCACAAAAGCCCCAGCAAACGCCAGGACTGTGTGCCTTCAACTTTCCTCCGACCCCGTTCCAGTCCGAATTTATGGGATCAGGGTGGGACCCCAACTGCAGAAGGCAAGGAAGAGACTCTGCAGCGAGCCATTTCCAGATCACTTACACAATAAAGGGATCCCGAGGCGAGGGCTGGCCCTCCCCCCGGCCGCTCTGCGGCAGCGCGCCCCCGCCACATTTCCCGCCTCACCCCGCAAGCGGCCCGGGCCTCGCCGGGCTTCCACCCCCGGGCCCAGCGGTTCTCTGAGCGCGTAATAAGGCTGCCGCCTCCCGCCCTCCTTCTCCAGCACCAGCCGAACCCGACCCTCCCCGCGCCGGGGGCCGGCTCCTCAGACCCTCACCACCGCGCGCTTCCCCGGCGGTACGGAGCCTCTCTCCTCCGGGCCCTCCAGCCCACAGGTCCGGGGAGCGCCGTCCGCGTTCCGAGCCTTCGGAGAAGCCCTTACCGTACCCCGGGCGCCGGGCCCGGCCTAACCCACCCAGGAACCCACCCAGGGGTCCTTCCTGTCGTACGTCTCCACCCGCAACGGCGCTGGCGCTTTCCAGCCCGCCCCAGGACTCCCTCCCCTCCTGGGGGGCAGACACGCACTCGTGGGACACCCCGGGACCCCGACCAGGGCAGCAGGCCCCTCAACTCCGCGCCCTACGGATCCCACACGCCGAGTACCAAGTCTCCACATCCCCACTCCCGGATCTCCATCCCCAGCCCCCCAGGGGTCTTCCTCCCGCACACTCGAGCCCTGAGCCCTGTAGAGGTCTCTCTTTCAAAAACCTCGTTACCCACCCCTCCAGGGGTCTCTCCACCCACTGGGGACGGCTACATACCGCCAAGGTCCTTCCTTGCACGAATCTCCGGCCCCCGCGGAACAAGCCCTCCGCCCAGAGGCCCCCTTGCTTTCCCCAAGCTCCCGTTTCGGCTCCGTTCCTGCTCTCCAGAGCCACTCGCTTCTCCAGCTCAGGATCCTTCCCTAGCCCATAAACCGTCCTCCAGCTCCCGGCCACTGCAATCCTATTCGTGCAGCTGCACCTCTCACCTTCAGCCGAAGATGGTGGCGCCGGTGCACGTCCTCAGGATCGACCACAAATCCGGTCCCTCAATCCCAAACCCACCGCTGCCTCCCCCGGGCTCCTTTAGCACTGCCGCTCGAGGCTGCCCCACCCACTCCCACCCTCATTGGGCCGGCTGCACGCCCGTCACCGCCGCCCCCAGACCCACTGGTCGGTTTGCGCGCCCATCTCCAAGGGAAGACTTTAGCAACCCGAACGAAGCTACCTTCTCGAGGTCCGCTCCCTCCACCCACCTGGAATGATGCTCATTGGCTCCAGCTCGCAGGCCAGGCCGCCGGGGCCTCACTCTCATAGGCTGCTCCGCACGCCCGTCATAAATTCCGAGAGGTGCGGCCGGAGCAATCGCGAGCGATTGGCTAGCTCGGGCGGAGATGGACAGCTGAAGCTGGACTGACACCCCGAGGTCCCGCGGGGCGGCGGGTGCAGACCTTGCAGAAGCTTCGGCTGTGCGGACAGCGGGACAGGTGTGCTGTGGCCCGAGGCCGGAGTTCCGCCTGGACTGGCCTTTGTGTCGGGCCGCCACAGCAGCCCACTAGAGCGCCTTGCCACCTCACTTGCCTGCCCAACCGGCTTGTCCCACAGCGGAACCGGCTTCCACTGCGGTGCCGCGGGCCCCGGCGCTGCCTGCAGGGGCGGGGCCGGAGCGCGGTCCAGAGGCCTTACGTCACCCCCGGGGATTCGGGGGGTGGGGACCGCGGCTCTGCGGCTCACCTGCAGTGGGGGAGGGGAGGCAGGGGAAGGGGTGCAGCTTTGCCCTTGTGCGCGGGCTCTGCGGGGGCTCCTGCTTCGATCCGCTCTGCGGCCACCGTCGCGACTCTGGGCCCCAAACTGACCCTGCCCAGGGTGGCTGAGGGCCGGGCGCCGGACAGCTTCCTCCGCTGCTTTGGTTTTGGTGTTTTCGAGGGGAGGGGCCTCCCTACCAGGGCTGGGTTGGGCTGAGATTCCAGAAGAATGAGAAGCGAACCAGACTTGGGAGAGACTTGGGAAAATGACTTTGTTCACGTCATTCATTCGTTCATTCACTCATTAATTCATTCATCAAATGGGGCACCCTACATGAGAGGGGCTTTGAGGAGGTTCTGCAGAGCTGCCCTGTCCCCTAGGGCCTATAAGCGTTTCATAGGCTTTAGAAAACATTCGAGACCTGAAAAAAAGAAATGGCTCCAAAATAAGGAAACTGGAAAAATCGAAGTTAATAAATATTTAATGAAACATCTGCAGTATTGCATTCAACTGTAACAGGACTTTTACATACTTACTTATAAATTTTATAAAGTTTAAATCACAACAAAATGAAGATTTTGTTTACAAAAACTGCGAATAATATCCTCAAAAAATTTTACAGCAAAATGTAGTTATTTAATGTTGAAAATGGGTGTATTTTAATATGGGTGATACGATTTAAGTGGCTAAGCCTAAGAAATGTCTGATAAAGAGTGAGAAAAGCAAAAAACAAAACAAGGCAGGAAATTATAAGAAAGGGTTGATGGAATTCAGAGAAGGCTCCGAGGCAGCTGTGTGCAGAGTCCTTCCTGGGGAAGTCCGAATCAGGTCCTGTATTGTCCTTTGTCCTAGGCATTTGGTCCCCCACCCCCATCTGCCTGCTGGGGTAAGCTGCCCCTTGTCCAGGTGTCTTGTGACTTGGCTCCATGAAAAGGTCTGTCCTTAATGTAGTCTGCCCAGCCCCTGTACAAAGCTAACTACAAAATATGTGAATGATATTCCTCTTCTGAATTTTTAAAGTGTTTGAGCAAACCAAAGACTCCATCTCTAAGGCCTGAGTCTCAACTATGGAGCCACTGAAGTCATTTCTGAATGCAGTGTTTCATGCTTAGAGCATACACACAAATGGCCCTGTTAGCCACCAAATTTGTGGTTTCTCATAATTTAAAAACAAACTCAGTGGGCCATCAGAAGAGGAGGGCAGGGAGCTCACCAGAATTATATATGGCAAAGATGTTAGTCTTAATGAGAAATCAATAATAAAGAGACTGTTCCCAAATGCATCTTTAACCCCTGGCTCAACATTGTCATCTGCCTGATAGACATCTCCACCTAAATGAAAGCGAAACTGCAAAAGCAGTAAGTCCTACTCTATTTTCTTCCCACTTCCACTTCATCCCATCACCCAACTCTCTCTCTTCCCAACTTCCTTTGTCAATGAAAACAGTTTGAAACCTCTTTGATACCTTCCTCTCCCTGGCTCCTATATTGTGTCCCCCTCCACCTCTTATCATCCATATACCCAGGATCCTCTGACTCCAGTCTCACCCCATGTAGCTCCATCCCAGAATTTGTTGCCATTTTGATGAGGAAAACACAGGATTTAGAACCAGGATTTGAACACAGACCTGGCTTTGAATCCATCTCTGTCACTGAGTCACTTTGACAAAGTTCCTTAACTTCATCTCTTGATACAAATATATACCTCAAGAACTCATTCAACAAACATGTAATGTGATAATTTACTAGAGGGAAAAATAGATTGAAAATTGTTTTTCTAGTCTACAGATTCATTACAAATGAGTGAGAAATCTTTCCCTGCTCTCTGCTTTGTAATATTTTGCTGGCAGTCTAGGCAGCTTTTACCCCCAAAAGAAAAAGTTCAGGGACCATTGTTTTGCACAGTCTAGGTCAGAATTCCAAACTCATTCCCTCAAGCCAGTTCCCGCCCATGAACCTGTTTTGTTCCATCTGTACAGGGCTGATATGAAACTTTTTTTTTTGCATTTGAATGAATTCCAACATTTAAAAATCAAGAGCTGTCCAGCATCATTAGCATTAGGGAAATGCAAATCAAACCATAAAGAGATATCACTTCACATCCATTGAAATGACTATGATCAAAAAGACAGAAAATATAAAATATTGGCGAGGATGTAGAGAAGCAGGAACCCTCAGTTATTTCTGGCAGAAATGGAAAATGGAAAATACTTTGCCAGAGTTTCTTAAATAGTTTCTTAAACAGTTAAACATGAATATACTATGTGACCAGTAAATTCCACCCTTAGGTATCTAGCAAAAAAAAAAAAAGTAAAACATACATGGACACAAAGACTTGTACATTCAGAGCAGCAATATTCATAACAGAAAAAAAAAAGAATCCCATCAGCTGGTGAATGGATAGACAATATGTGGTACATCCTTACAGTGGAATACTATTCAGCAACAAAAGGAACCAACTACAGGTAAGGGCAACAACATGGTTGAACCTTGAAAATATGCTCAATGAAAGAAGTCAGACACAGAGACCTCATATGATATGATCCTGTCTATATGAAATATCAACAAAAGGCAAGCTATAATGACAAAGTAGAAGAGCAACTGCCAGGGGGAAGGGCTGGAATGGGGGAAGGAGGGACAGCATGGGGATTAACAGTAAATATGCATGAGGGATTTTATTGGGATGATAAAAATGCCTAAAACTGATTTATGGTGATGGTTGTATAACTTGGTAAATTTATTAAAAAGTCACTGAATTTTATATTTGCAAAATATACCTTAAAGTAATTTTTAAAACATAATGAAAAGAGTTATCACATGAAAATCCAGATTTCCAGCTTACCTTGAAAAATTGGAAGATCTGGAAATTCAGCAACAGTCGGTTGATGCTCAAGCTGCTGCTCATTTTCAGATAAGCACGTGTTTCCCAGGGTGCCTCCGTTGCCACTACTCCTTGTTGTCTCTTAAAGAAGACCTGCCTTATTCATTGACATTCTTAACTTGGTCTTTTTAGGCACTTGTTTGAGTTTTCAGTCATGCCTGCTGAGAGATTTCATGTCAGATCATCCCAGAGAGGTAAGAAGAAGGGTAGTATTTTTGAGTTGAGGAGCTGTTTCCCTGACAGTGGTGAAGGAGTGGGAGGATTGGAGTGTCTGTGAGAAGCACAGACAAGGGCCTCCCTTTCAACCTAATTCCTGGAAGTGGTAGGACTCTAGGGCACAGACTTTTGTGATGACTGTCTCCCAGCCCACCTGGCCAACATGAAGGATCAGTGCTTAACAGTGGCATCTTGAAACAAAAGGAGTAGTGGTGAAAACAGACTCCAGTGACCTATGAAGGTAGGAACTTTCCAGAATTTTCTTGGGCCCCTTAAGCTCTGGGGTTCTGGGGGGAAAAAACATGGGAAGAAGTTCCTGAAAAGTATTAATTTAGGACTTCTCACCAACCATGGAGGTTAAAACAGCCAGATTTAATTTGTTTTAGAAAAATGAAGTCATGAGAGTCCTTGCATCCTAATGTCTTAGAGCAAGTCATACCTGTGGCAAGTGCTTATTGAGTGTCTTTTGTGTCTAGGGATTGTGCCAAGTGCGGAGGAATATCAACATAGGGTGGTCCCTACCCTCAAGGAGCATATGGTCTAGTGGGAAATAGGTAGATAATTATAAAAGAGCATGGCTTCTTAATCTGGAGTCCTTGAAAACCTGAAGAGTTCTAGGGTCCCATAAAACCTCTAAACTGTATGCAAAATTTATTGTGCGCTCTTTTTTCTGGGGAAAAGATCTATAGCATTCAGCAGATTCTCATAGAGACCTCTGATCCATCCAAAAAGGTTTAGAGAGTGCAGTATCATATAAGTACTAAATTATGGGAAGTATAGCAAGATCCTGGGTCACTTAAAAGGGACACTTAACTCAATGGAGGCAGGGGTAGAGGTGGGCAAAGTTCCAGAAAGTCTTCTTAGAGAAAGTAATTTTGAAAATGTAACCTGAGGAATTAGACGTTAACCAAACAAAGGAGGAAATTTCAGAGAAAACAGCATGTACAAGATACAAGAGAGGGCAGGGCTTTCCAAGTTCAGAAAAAAGTTCGAAGTAGCTAGAACAATGAAATAAGCATGGAGAAGTGGCAAAACCTGGGACTGAGGAAGTAGATGGCGGCCAGATTGCGCGTGTAAACCATGAGGCAGAATTTAGATTTTTATCCAGAGGACAATAGGAAACTATGGGAGAATTTTGCTTTGGAGAGCAACATGACCACGTTCGCGTTTTAGAAGGATCAGTCTGGTCATAATGTACAGAATGGACTGAAGTGGGGCAGAAGGACTGGAGATCATTTAAGAGGCTGCTGCAGCAAATAGTCCAGCTGAGAGATAATGGCGACTTGGTGTGAGCAGGCTGGAAAGATGTGGTCAGGGTGTAGTGACTGTTGGTGCACAGATTAAGTGAGATATTTAGTGTCAAGCCAATGCATGAAGATACACCCTTGTATGGTGCACAAGGATATCTATGGTGCTTAGCACAATTGATACATTATAAATCGATTCCCTTTCTCCTTCTCATGGCCTCCTGAGTAAATCCCTCACTGGATCCTGTACACACTTGTATTAAGTATACAGGAGCACCTATAAAAACTCCTTACACATTTCTGTCTCCATCCCTGTATCCTCTTTCATGACTTGTGCTGTCCAATAGAAGTGGAATGTGAGCCACCAATGCAAGCCACATATATAAGTTTAGACTTTTTAAGCTGCATTTAAAAAGTAAAGCAAAATAATTGAAATGAGTTTTAATAATATATTAGCCCAATATAAAAAGAATATTGCATTTCAACATGTAATCGATTAAAAATCATTAATAGGATGTTTCACATTCTTCTTGTGCTACATGTTCAAAACTTGTGTGATTTAGACTATCACACATCTCATTTCAGACTAGCCACATTTTAAGTGCTCAAGAGCTACATGTGGCTGGGGGCTTCCATATAGGACAGCACAGTGCTAAACAGTAAACTCCTTGCAGGTGGGGCCAATGTATTCAGCTTTATCCCCAGGAACTAGTTCAGTGCTTGATACATAGCAGATGCTCAATAAATGTTTTTTGGATAGGAAGATGGAAGGATGGATGAATGGATGAATGTACGGATGAGGAGATCCCTTCCAGCTTTCCAGATGTCATTTTAGCTGGGCCCAAAAGGTGAGCAGGGTCTCTACAATTAAAAATGTGGACTGCAAAGGCAAGGATGTAAGGAACTGAAGCACAGGCAAGGAAAAGGGATACCAAGAAATGGTGGGAAGCACTTGCATTGGACTATGTATGGAATACATGCTGCAGAAAAGGTGAGAGGTGATCCTGGGGGTTCATGAAAACTGGCACCAAACCCTAGGTACATTTGAGGATTCCCAAACTTCCAGTGTAATTTCCATGAGTAAATATCTAAAGAACAAAGGAAAGAAGAAATGAGAGGAAGAGGTAACAAAAAAAAGGATAACAAAAGAAAGGAAAATGTTAGCAAAGAGGTAATAATTGCTGGTGTTAATGTTGGCAAATAAATGATAAGAAATTAGAGGACCTAGGTTGTCATCCCAGTGGCTGATGGAGACAGGAACAGGTTACTGGAGGCAAACAGTTGGGAAAGTCTGGAGTCTGCTCAATGCTAAGGAATGCGAACATGTTTGATAGTCTCAGAGTGTCTGTTGGTCCCTGGTAGATCAGACCTGGTGGGACGTAGAGAGCCATATGTTGGTGCAGGGGACCTGAGTTTGAAATCAAGCCTGACTGTTGCATGACACAGCATTATTGCCACCTTGTCCTTAAGGAGCCACCCCTGGTTTGCATCAGTCCTGCTCACTGGGTGTAGAGAAAATCAAAAAATTGCCCTGGAGTTGCTGAGGATGGATATGACTTCTCAGGCAAAAGAGTGTATGGGCATCTCATTGGAGATTGTTTTGAAAATCCAAATCAGTCTACTCTTGAAAGATATTTCTTTATCAAAGAGTTTTTTGGTTGAGACATCCTGCCTGAAAACTGGTCAAGTCCTTAACCTCTCTGCGCCTTACTTGTGCACAAAACAGGGGACAATACCTACTTCATAGGGTCACTATGAGAATGAAATACAATGAAGTAACACTTGTAAAGGTCTTAACATGAATTAGCACACAATAGTGTTATTCTTTATTACTACTATTATATTCATATCAGTATCATTGCCCTTTTGAAAGGACTTATACACAACCCTTCACAGGAAATTTATAGTGCTCTTCCATTCTTTTCTATAGATTTTTATGAACAAGTGTTGATTGTGGCTAGGAATTTTATATGACACATGAATACATAACCTACAGAAAAAAATCATCTAAGGCTATCAAAGTTCTTATAAAAAGTAAATAAAAATCATTAGATAGAAAAACAATGCAAATTGGAAGCTATATATACATATAGACCACACAAATAACCCTTACTTAGAAAGGTTCACTTTGATAGATACACAGATACCTCTGTGCACTTGGGAGCATTTGCTCTGTATATCTGAGCAAGAGAAATGTGAAGGGGTGGGGAATAATAGCAATATTCACAGTGCACCTTGACTACACACAGGAACTTCCAAAGTAGGAATTATGGCACAGTGGATAAACATCTGGACTTAACAGTCAACTAAATTGGCTCTACCACTTAACACTTTCTGAACTTGGCCGAGTAACACAAATTCTCAAGGGCTCAGTTTTTTCATCTGTAAAATGTTGATGATAATAGTATGGAGTCTATGGAATTGTCTTAAGGATTAAATAAGACAATGTTTTCAAAGGCTTGGCCCAGAATTTGACTCCTAGAAAGGCTTTTCAATAGAATCTAGCTATTTGTAAGTGCTCAAACTGGGATCTGATCAAGGTTTTGAATCCAATTACCAATTTACCAAAAATATAGAGGCCAGAGGAAAATGTTAACACATCCTAGGGGAATGCAATCAGCAAAATCCAGACTAGGAAACCACAGGACAAACAACCTGGTTTCTTCAACAAACAAAATGCAAGGAAAAATAAACAATAATTAGAGGATTCTATGCTACAGATTAAAAGAGATTTAAAAGATATATCAACCAATTGAAATATGTAAACCTTTTTTTGGATCCTGATTCAAGTAATCAAACAATTAATATATGTATACATATGCATATATATGTATATTATACATGTATAATATAAAATCTATGAAATAAGTAGAAATTTGTTAACTGAATATTGGATGATTATGAATTATTAAAATTTTTCTGTGTGGTGATAGTATTGAGGTCTTGTAAAAATAAATAGTCCTTTTCTTTTAGAGATTTACCCTGAAATATTTACAGATGAAAGAATATGGTATCTGGGATTTACTTTAAAATATGGGAGAGGGGAACTGGAGGGGGTATCGATGAAGTGACTTTGGCTGTGAATTGTTGAAGTTTGGTGATGGGTACAGGGGTTCACTGTCACTTTTCTTACTCCAGTCAGCCTGCTATAAAACAATTGCATAGAACTGATGGCTTGTAAACAACAGAAATTCACTGCTCGCAGTTCCAGAGGCTCACAGATCCAAGTTCAAGATCAAGGTGCCTGGTGAGGGCCCCGTCCTGGTTCATAGACAGCTGTCTTCTGGCCGCGTCCTTACCTGGCAGGAGAGGAAAGGGAGCTCTCCGGGTCCTTTTATAAGGGCACTAATCCCATTTGTGAGGGTTCCACCTTCATGATTTATTCACTTCTCAAAAGCCTTACCTCCAACTACCATCACAATGTGGGTTAGGATTTCAACATATATATTTGGGAGGGGACATAAACATTCATTCCATTGCATTACTAGTTGCTCTGCTTTTGCATGTATTTGAAATTCTCCAGAACAGAAAATTTAAAAATAATTTTTGGTGATGTGATTTTTACTGGGAGGTCTGGATTCTTGGGGAAACTTGGGGAAAGGGAGTAAGATCCTAGAGAAAGTAAGAAATGCCTCAGCTTGATTTTCACAATCCCACATAACCTGATCTCAACCTACCTTCTCAAATTCTTTTCTCTTGCCCCTTCAACACGGTTATGTCTCCCAAAAATAAGCTCTCTCTGGTCTTCTCCATCTGCCTGGTTTCTTTCTGGCTATCTTCTCTCCTTTGCTTGTGCTATTTTTATTAGAAGGCTCTTTTCTCACAAATCTACCTGGCTCAGTCCTCTCCAACCATCAAGGCTGAGTTCCAAATTCAGCTCCCTCCTGACGCTTCTCTGAACTTTCTGGCTAAAATTTCTTTGAATTGCTATTGTACTTAAAATTACTTGTCATCCCAAATCTGCCTCTCCTGCATTGGCAGTCTCACCTCATCCTTGTCCTGATGACCCAGCAAACTAGATTAATCCTAATTTTTTGCATACTCCCAGCCTTTCCTATCACCCAGATCTGGCGGTACTCTCTGAGTTGAGAGCCTTCCCCAGATCTCCAATGTTGAAATTCTACCCATTTCTGGAGGACTTCCTCACACACCCCTTCCTCCAAAAGGCATCATTCTGCTCCCCATCCCACCTCCAGCCTATCCAAATGTGATTCTTTTTTTCTTTTAATTTCTAAAGTAGTGGGTTTAAATTCCAAAACAGTTTGGCAGGAAAAATCACTGACCACTTTGAGAATCTCATGGAATATGCGTGTATGCACACACACACCACACACACAGGCACACATACTCACACACAAGGTCAGAGTTGATTTTGTGGGGAGGCTGTGGACCCAGGTTACATTCCTGCCCAGGTCCCTTCTTTATAAAACACTGATCATCATCTTTTCTGGTGCTCAGGTTATATGTAAATGAGAGATGTTTTTTTTATAGACTGTGAGCATCTTAAAGGGAAAACCATACCTTGCTTAACTTTGGATCTATCCCCCGTGGTATCTAGCATGATGTTGCATGCTAGGTTCGTAGGTTCTTGAAAAAAATTTGTTGCACAGAGTCAAGTTTAACTGACTGGATGATGGTCATAGTTTCATGTTTAATAATCATGCAATTAATCAACCACATGTTTTCCAACAGTTCTTCCTGGCTTATATCAGCTTTTCTAATTTATTTCTTTACTTATTTTTTACTAGGCACTTAACTGTATCCTGACTAGGGAATAGAATCAAGAGGTAGTTTTCAGATTTGTGCAACTGCAGAAAATCTAAGGGTATTTGTGAGGCATCTGTGGCAGAGGCTGGAGCATCATTTGGATCTTTTTTATTAGATTGGGCTAAGTCCTTGACATCCTTCAGCTCTGCTCCCTTCTGGACTCAACAGTGCAGCAAACATTCAACCTGCCTGTACATCACATCCCGTAGGCACTCTGGGATGCTAGCTGGGCTCTTCTGACCACATTCTACGTAAAGGTGGATCTGTTGTCTTTGAAGGGCATGTGGCCTCCTCTTTCATTGGTTTTAGGACCCGCTGCAAGGCCCCATTTGCCATGAAACCCTCCCCAATGGCTTGTCATGGTGCTGTCTACCTATCTGCTTAAAATTTCCCATCATTCAAATGACACCTCCGGCTTGGACCACAGTGATGGAGCATCACCCTAAGATGCACACATCGCACCTGAGAGCAAGAACTTGATTCTCTGCAGGACTGCCTTTGCATACAAGTATGAATATGCTAGTCAAGTTAGCCTATGTATTCTAGGAAGACGTATGGCCACAGATGGCTGGGAAGCCATCAAAGGGACTGCTCAGGGATCAGTGTGTCAGGGAGCCTCTCTGAAGCTTCCCAGTGTGAGAAACACCCCTGGGAGCTCAAGCAGAGACCCTCATTTCCCCCAGTCTTAAACTCAAGTTTCAGAGTTGTGTAGCAGATTTGGCTCATTAGGAATTAGTGACTCCTGCTCTGCCTTTAGATGTGTTCATAAAAGGAGATTTCCCTCTTTCCTCCTTCTGAGAACATTGATGGTTGTGAGCCACTGTTAGTAACACTATTTTCCATACCAGGTGTATGAAAGTGGCTGGCAGGCTGGAAACACAGAAGCCTTGCCTAGGGACCCAAATGTCTCAGAGGAGCTGCAGACCCTATGCCTGCCCCTCAGATGTGCATATGGGAATCATGGAATCTAGAGCTCTAGTGGAAGAGGCTGTAGAAGCCACCTGGTCATCATTTCACAGGTGAGGTGCTGAGTTAGAGACTTGCCCAAGAGCACACGGCAATCAGTGCAGAGCTGGGACTCAGCCCTACATCACCTGCCTGCTCTCCATCCAGGGCTCTCTGTGTCATCACTGTCAGCTGTGGCAGTTTTGTGGTGCACCTGCTGTATGCACAGCTCCTAGTGTGTGTGGAGAAAAAGAATGCAGAGCATCTTAGGAAGGCTCATAATGCAGATGCTGGTGTGTTTAGGTGAGGTGTTGGGGAGCATGGGAAAGAACTCATGGAAAGGGACTTCTGCTCAGCTCAGACAAAAATGTGGAGAGGAGGGCACAGGACAACAAGGGAATGGGGAGTCTGCTTTAGAAGCCTGAGGGAGATTTATAGAGGGATGCCCATTCTTCCTCCAAAGTGTCTATTATGAAACATGGAGACGTCCAGTTACCTCCTCTATCCCACAGTGCCTGACAGCCAGTGAAATGCCTAAAACTTTTTCCAGGCCCCTCACTGAAGGGCCAGAGACACTTGGCTTGTGCTCTAAGCACATAATATCCAGATAATGTCTAGCATAGTGGGTAAACAGAGACCCTTTGGAGACACAGCCGGAGTTCAAATGCCAGTTTAGTGGTGACTTGACCTTGACCATGTCACTTGACCTCTCTGGGTCTCTATTTCCTTCTCATGTGTCAGGGTCATGATATGGGTTCAGGAACCGCTGTACTTAAAGTGGCAAGCATGGTGCCCAGCACACAGGTGACCCCTCAGTAAATGACAACTTTATCATCCTGGTACTTTGCTCTTATGTCTCCCTAGTCCCGGCTCCTGAGTCAATAGGACGTTGGCCTAGAGACAGATGAGCTCCCTCCAACATACCTGGAGTTGAGACCTATTCAGAGCTGCTCTATACCTCTCCATAGCCACATCTTTCATTTCAGAGAAAATCTAGAACAGCTAAATTGAGAATGGAAAATTTACATCTGACAAAAGGTATGTGCAAACACATGTTGCAAATGAGGTCAAGGTTTCAAAATACCTCTTCTCTGACATATGAGTCAAGCCCCACACAGTGGTCTTACTATTTACCACGCAGGACGGCACATTCTCTCTGTGACTGATAGCATCGTTTGCCAACAGTTACACTGGAGGGAATTACGCAATGGAAAATGTACGTTGCCCACACTGAGATCTGAACTTGGACTTCCAGGGATTTCACCCAAAATAAGCTGAATTCCTCAGTTATACTTGTCAAAGGAACACAGCCAAAGAATCTGTGTGCCAGCCCAGTGCTGGTTCCTGCTGGGAAAGTGTGGATTCAGGCAGGGAATGCTCACGGCTTTCAGTTGGGCAGCCGGAGGCACCGGGCTTGTCTGATTTTGTCATTTTTCACTTGTCATTACTGCCGAGGGCTGCTGCAGGTGGTCAGACACTCATCCTTTGATGCAGTTACTCATTCATTCCCTCAGCAAGTATGTTATGATCACCTAATAATAGTTAACATTTGTTTAGTTATGATGTGCCAGGCACCGTGCTGTGTACCTTTCATGCATATCTCATGTCATCCTTCCTGTGGCCCTAGGAGACAGGTATTGGCATATGACAAGGGCACAGATTTTAGCTCAACTACAATTGCCATGTGTGGAGAAAATGTGTTTTATTTTGTCTATAAGCTAATCAGGTCTTCTTTCTGAGTCCCCTGCCCCCTCCGCTCACATGTTGTGGGGTGGAATGAACTAAGTGCCTAATCAAATAGAAATCTCTTGTCTGATCTGATTTTTTAAATAGTCCTTTTAGGTAATGCCCAGTCTCCAAGACCACCCCCTTTCCCCAACCCCCTTGCGCATAGCGTTGGGGTGTGTGGAGGAGACTGTGTGGCTCACTCCATCACTTGGTAGTTGCTGGTGTGCCGGGTAAGTCCTCTGGCCTCTGGGGCAATGTCCGTATTTTCTCATCTGATATCTTAGCTCATGTTATTCTCCCCTTCCTGTCCTCTACCCAAGAAGGCCATACTCCCCCATTCAGCTTTCAGGGCTCTCCCTACTAGGAGTTGGAGCCCCACCTTCCAACCTTCTTTCATATGTTATTTGTTCCTCAAGACCCAGCTTAGATCTAGCTCCACCTAGGCCTTTTGGGCACTGCAGCCTGATCACTTCCTTTCTCTGAACTTCTGGGGACCACATTATATATAATATAATATATATAGTATATATATATATATATAATATTATATATATATTAATATATCTGGCAATTAATTCTGCACTCCTTTGAGATTTCCCTTTTCTATTGCTTCATAAAATTGCTCATATCTCTTGTTATTTCATTTTTTAAGCTCCTTCAGGGGCATGGATGATGCCTTATATTTTGTGGAATTCCCCAAATCTAATCCAGAGTCCAGTACAGAAAAGGACTGCAGGTGTTCACAGACAAAAGGTTCATATCCCTATATGAGGTGCTCCTAAAAAGGGAAGAAAGTAACCAGTTAACACCAGAGAAAAACAGGCTACAGATATGAATAGATAAGTCACAGGAAAAGAAAAGGCATCCTTAATCATATAAAAAAATGCTCAGACTCACTTGTAATAAAAACAGTAGCAATTAAAACCACCCGGATATTATTTCCCACCTATCAGATTAGCCCACACCCAAAAGCTTTCCATCCCTGTTGGCAAGGTGGTAGAGAAGAAACAAGCACATCGGTATTACTGGGAAACTCTTATTTCATTATGCAAGAGTCTATTGCACTTGTGCTGGGAGGGAGGATTTGACCAGACAGTTTGTATTTGCAGCAACCTGAGTCCTTGCCTTGTTCAAATGCTACCTGCCCTTCAGAGCTGTGTCCATCTCCCATGTTAACAGCGGCATGGCATGCAGAGCGTGAGACACAGTCAGCGTTGTTTTAAGGCTATAGGGCAAGAGACATGTTCCCCAAGGGCCTGAATGGTGTAGATTATGAGAAAGGGTGTTTAGGCCCCTGCATTTATACCAGGCTAGTGTTGAGTGCTGGTGACTTAGTGTCCAAGGAATCGTGGGGTCTTTGATAAGTGCATTGTTTGTGTTTGTTACATGCAGAGATCCCTAAAGCGTGGATACAAGCAGGAACCCAGGGTAGGAACCCGTTTGCCAAGTTTAAGGGAAGTTCTGCTTCGGAGTCATTTACAAGGAAAAGCACAAGGTGAAGAAAAGTATGTACAGAATGTGAGAGAGGCTGTATTTTTTAAAATCTCCTAAGATAAGCCATGCATTAAAAAAAAAAAACAAAAGGTATAGCAAGAGAAAGGAAATTGGATAGAGAGAGAAGATAGGAGCTGGACTTCTCTAAATGAATATGACTCTGGAACCATGTAAATATTTTATATAACACAATTAAAGTTTAAAAAAGGGTCATCATGCATGGGTCCCAGGCCCAGAAAGTGGGCCTTGATGATGAGATAGGAAAGGGTTGGGTCATTCTGGACTCATTCACGTCAGTCAAGATAAGTTATGAGATTTCTGCTTTGTTTTATTCATTCTGGTAATGAATTATAATTAAAAAGCTCCAACCCTCAAAAAAAAAAAAAAGGTCATCACTAAAAATCTAAAGTAATTGCAAAAAAAATGAGCCTCTTTATCCAATTTGAGGAATAACCACAAAGAGAGAAACTATTCCAAGTGACTTCCAAGCACAGAAACTTGTGTGTACATTCCCAGTGGGATAAGTCTGAGGGTGAAAAGAACTGTCCAAACAAAAAAAAAAAAGGAAGAAAAGAAAAAAAGAGAAAGAACTCTTGAACTATTTTCAGTAATCATATTGGTGGATGTACTGTTGGTATTGTTATTCTGATATAGTTATATGTATGCTGTGGGATAAAATAAATGAGTATTTCTGTTATATTGTCAAGAAACAGAATTTTCAGGGTAGGAGAAAGCAAGTACATATGTAAGATAGATGACATTAAGTAAAAAGTTTATAGCACTGAATTTGAACCAGAAGTTTTAGCAAGAAGTTGATGATGAAATGATGTCATTGATGATAATATTTTGTCATTAAAAGAAGTATTTCCTAGTTCTGCCCACTGAAAAGGCCTAGAAGCAATGAGCACCCCTAGTGGCTACAAACTGTGGTCTACAAATACTATTTCCCACTAATGAAATCAGGGATTCTTGGAAAAATGGCTGAGTCTGGGTCTGAGGCCAGAAGTATACAAGATGAGTCTGGATCATCATAAGGCAAAGGAAGGAACCAAAATATCAAAAACTAAGTGACAAAAGGATTCAGGAGCTTTGAAGAGGTTCCTGCTGGCCCAAGATGGGAAACACAGTCTGAGTGTCATAACAGTAATAATGGCAATGAATTTTAACATGTTTTAAATACATTAAATATGTTTAAATCCATGAGTTCATAATGATTAAAACAAAAAAGTGAATTCATTGGCTAACTTTGAAGAGGGCAAAGGAACAACGTCATAATTTTGAAAACAGGTAAATTGAGGTTAAAACAAATCTTGCTTAGTATATAAACTTTCCTATGTAATCTTTCCTATATAAATGATACTATCTTTCCTATATAAGCTGTACATCTGGAAGCCAAAGAATTGGTTAAGGAAAAGTGTTCTCTTCATAGAATTGTTACAGTTGAAGGACAAAAGAATGATAGAATTGGAATGTCATCACTTTACAACCCTTGAAAATACTGAACCTAGATGATAACCATCAATGGATGCTAATTGTAAGAAAAAGAAAACCAGCTCTCACGTGTCTCACGATGGAAGTACATAATCCAACTTTTGAGCTATTCTTGTCAAAAAAATCAAATCTAAATCTGATCAGTGCTCTAGATCTCACCACCAATTTACTGGAAATCCAGAGGACAGAGAAACATGTTAAACATCACCATAGGAAAACAGTCTGAAAAATTCAGACTGTGGGACATTTTATAGAACAAACAACCTGATTTCTTCGATAATAAGATGCAAGGAAAATTAAAAAGAAGGGAGCAAGAGAGATGGAAGAGAGATGGTAGATAAAGATCAAGAGATACCAGCAAACATAATATTTGGACCTTATTTGGGTCTTGATTCAAACAAACTGAAAATAAATAAACACACACACATTTTTAAAATATAAGTGATATTTATTTGAGTGGTTTGGGGGGAGGTGTGTTAAAAAAGATTGTGGGGGTGATTAAAGCTCCCTTGGAAAATGTGCTTTTATTCATATATATATTTATGATCTATAAAAAACAATTAGGAAAATTTGAACAATGACTGGATATTTGATGATATTAAAGAATTATTGTTAACTTTTTAGGTATGAAAATAGTATTGTGGTTATTTTTTTAAAAGAATCCCTACCTAGAGAAAAGTACAGAATATTTGAGACAAAATAATATAATGTTGGGACTTACTCAAAATAAACTGAGGAGGAGTCAGTAGAGTTTTTGCTGAAACAAGATTGTCTATGAGTTATGAATTGTTGGAAGCTGGGTGACAAATGGGTCATGGAGAGTCACCATACTATTCTCTTCTTTTGCCTATGTTTGAATTTTTCCATAATAAAAAGTTAAAAATAAGTAAGATCTCAAAGGTATTTTTAATTACAAAACCACTGTATGAAAGACATTTCACTAGAAAGTGAAAAGAAAACTCTCCTTCACTGCATCTGCGCTGGACCCCAGGAGTAATCCCTATAAGCAATTCAATAGATCCTGTGGCCATGTTTTCCATTCTTGCTCACAGATTGCTACTACCTGACTTGGAGCGGGGAATGTACTCGCTCATTCTGTTGAGTTCAGGCTGAACCATGTAATTTGCTTGACTAATGAACTGGGACTCGAGTCGCTTCTGAGGAGACTCAAGCCAGCACGTGGTTCTCTTGTCTCTTTGCCAGGAGAGGAGGGATGTCCGAGAAACTTCCATTGCAGAGGGAAGAGAACAGAGCCACAACCAGCATATGATCCGCCAGCATATAGGTCAGGTAAACCCTTATTGTGCTATACACTCAGATTTTTGCAGTCATTTATCACTGGGATGTAACTTACCCTGATTTTAAAGGTATCCTTCCACGCCTTTTGCTATTCATCTATAAACACAGTTTTTTTTTCCTACAAATTTTATACATATTACTATTCAATTTTTTTTGTTTTGTTTTTACTCAATAATATATCATGGGCATTTGAATCTACTTTGAAATAAAACCAGTCTGAATTTCCAAAGGTCCCCAAACAGTTTTCTAATGCCAGAACGTCTGCTTCTTTCAAATAGGGGCCAATGGAATGGTTATCCAGTAAAAATTCATGCAAGAAGTAAGCTGAGGGTATCAGAATGTGAATTCCAACATTAGAGCCCCCCTTGTTACTGGAGTATAATTGGCAGGGAACTGTGGATTTGCACAATTCCACATGCTCTTCCTGCCCAAGGAAGGCAGGAAATGTATGAGGTTGATAAAATGCCCATCTTTCTCTTTGTCGTCTTACAGGCACTGCCTGTGGTTGGAAGTGAAATCCTGGATTTCCTCAACAACTTGGAGGCAGAGGGCTATTACTGTGGTTAGGATTATAGCTGAAATGCCAGGAGGACTGAGCACTTAGTTTCTCAGTAATGCTATCAAACCTGAATTCAAACTGGCCTCCTGGGCTCCCTATATCTGATAATGGCACCACCACACTGCCCAGTACACACGCTGGAAACCTTAGCACCATCTTTCACCCTGCGATCCACTAGCAGGTGAGCTCCATGATGACAGGGATTTTTATCTTACTTTTTACAGCCACGTCCTGTCTATAACATTGCCTGATATGTAGTATATCCTCAATCAATATGTCATGAACAAATGAATCTAAGTCACCAAGTCCTGTGACTGTTCCCTCTATGAATTATCTTCCATCTGTCACCCTCTCACTCCCATTGTCATTATCTGTGGTGGGTTAGAGATGCCCACAATCTCTTAATGTTCCCATTGAGATGTGGGGGGCATGTCCCTAACTCTTGAATCTGGGTGGACTCTGTGACTACTTGAACCAAAAGAATATGGTAGAGGAGATGTTCTGATAAGGTAACAAATAACAAGAACATTACCCTATTTGGGAACTTACAACTTCTTACCTGGAAAACTGACCCCTACATTCATTTTCTTTCCCTGCCAACCATGCTCTATACTGCTGTTTGTGTTTTGTTCTTGTTTTTGTATGTGTGTGTGAAGAAACTGTGTGGGGCTCCCGCTTTTTAAAAAAAGTCATTGTCAACAAATACAACCCAGTCTCTTCAGTCTGACCCCATTGGCTTTCCAAGATCTGCCTGTGAGCTCAACTTTCTAAGCTTTCTTCTTTCTCCCTCACATTTCTTATGTTCCAGCCAAATTCAACGTTTGGCTTATCCCCTTGACACTCCATGATTTTTATTTTTTTCCTCCTCCTGAATGCCCTTCACCTCATCCATGTATGCCACATCCCACTTGTCTTCCAAAGACATTCAAGAAGGTCAGTCTCCTTCGCGGAAATAATCTCTCTTTCCTGAATTTCTACAGCATTTTTATCTGAGCCTTTCCTAAAACTTACCCTTTTCTTTAGTTTTGACATCATTTGGGAACATGTCTTTAACGTTCCTTGTAGACCAGGGAATTGTTCGAGGCAGGGTTCACTTCTTCTTTACTTGTTTTAAACTCATTATCTGAACTAGCAAGGAACCTGGCTCTTAATAAATATTTGCTGGGCAAACAGGTGGATAAATGGATGAAGGGGGCCCAGTCTGTTCTCTGTGCTCAGAGGCCGGCAGCAGTGACCCTGCACTCACGACCTTCACAGACTGCCGGGTCATTTCTGCGGTCCGGCCCATCCAGAAACATTTTCCGGAACCGTCTCGCTGGGCCTCAGGTTTTCTCTCCTCGGTGCTGCCTTTTTCTGTCTTGGTTTCTTTCAGAGGCAGTGTCTCCCAGGTGGTGGCACGGATGGTCTCTGGCAGCCTCACACTCACACCCTACCAGCTGAGCAGCCCCCGCGGCCAAGAATGCTTTTCCCAGTAGCTCCAGAAGAAGCCTGGGGATTAGGACTCAGTAGAGACACATAGAAGGCCTGTGCCTGAGCCAATCACTGTGGCCACAGGGAAGGACTGTCCCGACTACCCCCGTCCTGGGCTTTCAGAGGACTTCAGGGGCTGGAACAGGAGGCGGTGGGGGGTGGGAGGGATTATCCCACCGGGGATAATGGTGCTGTTACCACTGGAATGGGGAACCAAGTTGGACAGGGAAAACAAGATTCCACCCACCCATGCTGGAAAGAGATACCAAGCAGTACATAAAAAGAGTTCTCTTCCTCAAGCCTGGAGTGGGTATCGGTTCTTTATTGGACCCTCCAAAGTAAGAGAACTGTCGCAACCAGGCAATGGGGTGTCCAGGGCCTGTGGCAGCTCCACCCCACTGGCACTGACCACTCCCTTCTCTAGGTCTTATACAAACTATCTCTAATTTCCCTCGATTTGCTCCGCACTAACCATGCCTTGCTCTCATCTTTACTGACTCCCTTTCCCTCTTAGCATCCATGAGCATGAAACACAAGAGCCTCTAACTGCCACTTCCCTGCCCAACCCCACACATACTATCGCCACATACCTACTCTTGGGGCTACTAGTGGCCACTAGGCAGAGAGCCTATTTGAACGGTAAATGGACAGAGCCCTGGTGATATTGCTTGTGTCCTAGAGGCAGCCATACATGAAGCCAGCTATCCCTCTATTGTGGATTGAATTGTGTTCTCCAAAAAGATATGTTGCAGTCCTAACCCCTGGTACCTATGAATGTGACTTTATTTGGACATAGGGTCTTTGCAGATGTAATCAGTTAAGATGAGGTCATAGTCATAGTCATACAAGTGTCCTTACAAGACACTGGTACTTACAGGAAGTGGAGAAGAGACACAGAGACAGACATGGCATTCTCCCTGTGGTGGTGGAGGCAGAGACTGGAGTGATGTGTCTACAAGCCAAGGAATGCCAAAGATTGCTGGCAACACGAGAAGCTGAGAAAGGCATGGAACAACATTTCCCTTAGATCCCCCAGAAGGAGAGCACATCTAGAGGGGACTAACCTTGCCGACACCTTGACTTCAGACTTCTAACCTCCAGAACTGTGAGAAAATAAGTTTCTGTTGTTTTATGCCACTCAGTTTGTGGGGATTTACTAGGGCAGCTGAGAAGGAAACCTACACTCCTCCTATGTTTCTTGTTGACTTTCACACAACTGCCACACTCACGATACTACTGCCACCAGATGTGTGGGGACCCCGACTAGGCAATTCTTTGACACCAGCTGGGTGTCCTACACTTCATCTCATCACCATCCACCTGGAGATGGCATCAGATCCCACAGGGTAAGAGCTCAGTCTCGCAAGCCAAACCCCCCATCCCCAACTTCAGGCACAAATGCAAGTCCAGATTGTCATGGGTGCTTCTGACCAACAGGCTATGGAACAGAGAGGTTCCAGTGACCCCCTCCTTGGGTCCAATTAGTTAGCTAGAACAGATCACAGAATTCCGAGAGACATTTTACTTACTAATGACCAGTTTATTATAAAAGGACATAACTCAGGAACAGCCAGATGGAAGAGATGCACAGGGCAAGCTATGTGAGAAGGGCTCAGAGCTTCCATGCCCTCTCCACGTCCACCATCCTCCCAGCACCTCCTCCTGTTCACCAACAATGAAGCTCTCCAAACCCCACTCTTTTGGTTTTTATGGAGGCTTCATTATGCAGGCAAACTTGGTTAAATCATCAACCATTGGCAATCAAACTCCATCTCTAGCCCCTTTCCCCTCCCTGGAATTTGGGGCTTGGGAGTGGATTCAAAGTTCCAAGCCTCTAATCATGTGGTTGGTTCCCCTGCAGCCAGCCCCCATCCTTAGTGACCCAGGGGCTTCCCAAATGTCACCTCGTTAATGTAACAAGACACCTTTTATGGCTCTCATCACTTAAGAAATTCCAAGGGTTTTAGGGGCTCCGTGCCAGGAACTGGGAGGAAAACCAAATATATATTTCTTATTATAAATCACGGTATCACAGCCGCCCTAGGAATCTAAAACACCCTCTCATTTTCCCCCCACTGTTTTGTGAGCTAATGAATTCCTTGATTGCTTAAGCAAAATTGTTTCTATTACTTATGCTAAAGTTCTGGATAATACATGTTACTTACTCTATATGCCAAGGAGGCAAAGACAAATTAGACCCTGTCTCTACCTTTGAGTCATCCGTCCTGTGGCACTAAGCCCAACACCACCTAACATCACTGGGGTCGGACCAGGAAGAAGGACAAGAAGAAATCCAGCACCATACTGGGAAGCCCTGATCAGCAAAAATAATTTATATCAAGCACAGTTCAGACTCTGACCAAGAACACTAATGGCTTCCCTTCACACACAAGATAAAAGCCAAACTCCTTAGTCTGGCACTCAAGGCCCAGCCTGTATTTCCATCATCTCCCACAATACCTGGCTCCTTCTTCTCTACCTCCTTTGCTCCAGCCACATCAAATTACTAATTATTCCCCAAGGACACCATATGCTTTCAAAAGTTGTTACATTTATTCATGGTAGCTCAGTCTACACAGAGTCCTTCCCCAGCCTCAAAGACCTATCCATCCGTATTAGTTTCCTAGGGCTGTCGTAATAAATTCCCACAAACTGGGTGGCTTAAATGGACAGAAATTTATTCTCTCATGGTTCTGGAGGCTACACGTGGAAATCAGGGTGTCAGCAAGACCGTGCTCCCTCTGAAAGCTCTAGGGGAGCTTTCTTACCTGTGGTGGCTGCCGGTCATCCTGGGCACTCCCAGCTGGCTTGCAGACACATCATTCCAATCTCTGCCTCTGTCACCACATGGCCTCCCTGCATATCTGTGTCTGCGTCCAAGTCTCCCAGTCATCGGATGGGGGTCCATCCTAATTCAGTATGACCCCACATCTTAACTTGATCACATCTGCAAAGACCCGACTTCCAAATAAAGTCACATTTACAGGCATCGAGGGTTAGGACTTCAATAAATCTTTTTGGAGAATATCACCCTTCAAAGGCCACCTCAAATGCCGCTTCCTGCAGGAAGCCCTCATCACCTGCCTGTAGCACAAATGTCTAGTGCTCACCAGCTCTGCCAGCCTTATCACATTTGGCCCTGCGGTATAGACAGTTGTGAGCTTACACATGTGAATGAGAGAATGAGGAATCTAACTTTGTCCTATGGCCCAAAGCCTTTGGCCAGTTCATGTTTTACTAGCCAGTAAGTAAGTAGTCTATAAGTGTTCGTCATTTTGAATTGAACTGATAAAGAGAAAAGCAATAAGATGAGGGGGAGAGTAGCTGTACAGCATAAACTGGAATGGTTTTTAAGCCATTAGAAGAAAGAATAAAATTAAAGCCGTCTTAATAAGAACTGAAATGTGACTGCAGTTTTTTCTATCCCTCTTCTACAGCCTGTCAGCCTCACTTCTCTACTTGGAATAATCAGAATTTGGGGCTCTCGCCTCCTCTAGCTGGGAAGGCTTTGAAATGCTGAGGGAATGAGAAGTTGTTGAGACTCAAGAGTAGCCCCTCTGTGTGTCCAGGGGCCTCACTGGCCCAGAGGGTCAAGAACAGTGAAAAATCCCCTCACTTTATGATTTCATGATAGCTTCCAACCCGCCAGACTCTGAAATGCCTGGTTGAAAAGCCAAAATCAAACACACACCCGGAAGGTCTGTGCCAGACTGCCCAGTGGGGCTTCACGTAAAACTGTTGTCCACTGACTGGGCCCAGATCATGCTCATCCCAGTGCTCAGAGGAAACAGAACAGCTGTCACAGAGCCTGGCCTCGCTCTTTTCATGGTCAAGGCACTTGACAGAAGTGGAGCTACTGCAGTCTGTCTCGAGACAAGAATAACATTGCAGCACCCTAATCATCCTGAAATAGCTGAGAAATTAAAGTCTGATACCTTAATGCCTGTCTTTCAGGGAGAGATTTTCAGAGAATGGCCCCGTGAAGTACAGCTTTATTTATTCCTCTGCATTAGAATGTCTCAGTTAGACCTCAAATCAGGCTTTGGGGCCCAGGTTCCAGCAACCTCTTAATTAGGGTTCCTCTCTGGTATTTTGGCGGTTCTTGCTGAATTGGGCATAAGTTTGTGTAGGGACTGTTCCTAAATCAGGGTCTGCGAGCAATTGGCTTCCTTAGGAAAACTACCGAAAAATCCAAGAGGAAAAAGAAGTGTTACTGACAGTTCTAATCTGGTACTTACATGACCTTTCTAAGCACTATTTTAAGCATTTTACATAGGTAGATACTGCAGTGGACTGTATTATTATCCCAAATATTCTCTGTCCCACTTTATGGGAGAATTATATCTCCCTCAGCATGCCAACATCAAGCTTGGCCAAGGAAATGTGAGCAGAAGTGACATATGTCATTTTCAAGAACACTTCAAGAGCCATTGCATGGATCTCCCATCAACCACTCTTTCCCGGCTGCCCTAATACCAGCAATGTTCCAAATAAGGGCTGCTTCTTCAGTCTGGTTCCAAATAAGGGCTGCTTCCTGGGAAACAGCCAACCTGGAATAGACATGTGCTGTGAGCAGGAAACAAATCTTTGTTTTTGTAAGCCACTGAGTTTTTGGAGCTGTTTGTTATTATGGCACAACTTGGCCTAACCTTGCGTTATCATCATCCCCATTTCACTCAGAACCAAGGCACCCAGAGACTGTACAACCTGCCTGAGGTCATACAACCAGGATTCAAATCCAGATAGTCTGGCTTCAGAGTTCGTGCTCTTAACCACGTCACCATATTGCTTCTGAAAATGTCTTTGTTGTTTTCTTTCACACCTCCTCCAGCTGGCAAGATCCCTATGAATGCTCTGTTTTTGTTCATCTCCCATTGAGGTAATTAAAAATAGTCAGCAGATCATTTGGTCCTCAGTACGTAGAACAGTCCAGGTAGATAGACTCTGCACAATAAACCATAACTGATTATTGAGTGAGATGGACCCACTGGTATGTAAAGCAGGAAACTATTTTTTCCCACCCCATAGTCTTTCAGAAATTAACAATTCCATAATTAGAGATTTAAAATCTCTAGAGATTTGTAACAAAACTCCAACCTCTCAACCATCTGAAAGCTTCTCTCCTGGCCTAGGTTTGGAAATGTGCAATAGGGAAGGGGCTCATGGGTGTCTTTCTCCTGATTTCCCTCTTCCACCCCTCCTTTCGGCTTACTACTTCAGGTTCTTGAAGAATTAGGGCTGGGGGTGGCATGGCACGTAAGAGGCAGGGAAAGTCTGCCTTGGCTTCAGTGCCCGCTGGGTGCAGCTAGCGAGCAAATGTTCTTTGTGACAAGGACCTCTTTTATGAATTCCGGGGAGAGTCTCCCACTGGGTACATCCCATGGTACCACTTTTTGGCCCAGGGAATGTACTCCCTGGCTAACCATTTTGGACTTAGCCTTCCTTCACACCAGCTTCCACATTCAACCTCTTTCTGCTGGGTTGGCCTGGCTTCCAGAGCGAGGCCCTCTTACATGGAGTTCTATTTTGGTTAAAAGCTTGATTGAGATATAGTGGGCATACAATAAACTGTACATTTTAAAGTGTACTACTTGATAAATTTTGACTTCTGAAGGGGCTCAATGAACCAGAATGAATATAATGAACATGTTGTCACTCCTAAGTTTCCCAGTGGCCCTTATTGATCCCTCTTTCCTGTCCCTCCCCCACCCCAGGCAATAATGATCTGCTTTCTGGCACTATAGATAAGTTTGCATTTTCCAGAAATTGATATAAATGGCATCATATAGTTTGTACTCATTTTTGTGGAGCGTCTGTCACTCAGCAAATTCTTTCTAGGTTCATCATGGGATGCCTTTCATGGGTCCAGGTATGCAGAGCCCATGGGAAAACCATTCATCCATGTCCTGCCACACAATGCAGTATGTTCCCAGGCAGCCGCCCCAGCTGCTCCACCTATTTTTTCCAGGTGTGGCTGGCTGGGTGGGAGGCCACCCCCAGTGACATGGGCCAGCTCTCTAAGCACTTGTAGGTCGGTTTCACTTAGCTTGAGGAAGGGACACGCACCCCATCCTGATGACTTTGAGAAACCTTCCCTTTCTGATCTTATACACAAGCCAGTTCCCCTTGGATAGCCTCTGTAACTCCAGGGAAAGGAAATTGCAGGGCAAAATACCTCTAAAACCGAAATCAGTTAAAAGGAGAAATAAAGTTTAAAATCTGTTTATTGCTTACAAATTGCAGTCCAGGGCTGTCTCTTCCTGCTTGGGCCTAAGCAAGCAAGACCTCCCCCTAACCTCTCAGGTTCACATAAGGCCTGGTTGCCCAGGTAATTATCCACTGATATGGGGATGAACTTTATCCACCCCTGAGGAACACCTATGGATATGCAGATGCACTAAAGCTGGGGAGATATTCTGGAAATATTACAATTTTACCCACAGCCTCCCATGGCTGATGCTCTTTAGAGTTCCCAGGCAGTTTTTTAGGAACAGTTTTGCAGTCTGAAGCCTTTCTTTAGAGTATGTGGGCACTTAACATCCTACAGCTTGGGGACCTCAACTGAATGAAACAGAGAGAACAAGAAAAGCTGCATGTTAATACCCTATGGGATAACTTGGAGGTAAAAGGACGCCCTTGTCTAGAAATGTCCCTATAAGGGTTGTGCACCCAATTCCAAAGAGTGTGTGCGTGTAGGGTGGGGGTTTCTACACCAACCAACAAGTAATTCTCCAACACCAGCTGCATGTCCTATAATTCAGTGCACCAGATCCCACAGGGTAAGGGCTCAGTCCCACAAGACTTCCCCCCACCCCCAGCTTCAGATGCCAACAAGTCCAGGTTGTCACCTGGGCTTCTGACCAACCAGCTGTAGATCAGAGGGTCCAATGACCCCCCTCCCTGGGTTCCATTAATTTGCTGGAGCAGCTCACACAACTCAGAAAAACCTTTTACTTACTAGATTACTTATAATAAAAGGATATAATTCAGGAACAGCCAGATGGAAGAGATGCATAAAGCAAGGTATGTGAGAAGGGGTGTGCCACCCTCCCAATACTTTCCATGTGCTCACCAACCCAGAGCTCTCCAAAGCCCCACCTTTGGGCTTTTTATGGAGGCTTCATTACAGAGGCAAGATTGATTAAATCAATGGCCACTGGCAATAGATTCAACCTGCAGCTCTCTCCACTCCCCAGACGTCAGAGGGTGGGGCTGAGAGTTCCAACCCTCTAATCACGCAGCTGGTTCTCCAGGCTTCTAGCCCCTTCCTTAGGTGAGATCCAAAGGTCGCCTCATTAACACGACAAAAGACACCTTTATCATTCTCATCACTTAGGAAATTCCAAGGGTGTCTGGAGCTCTGTGCCGGAAATGGGGTTGAAGAACGAATATTTATATTTTCCTTATGAATCACTATATCACAGCCCTAATCCTGATACCTCAAGTTGGACTTGTAACCCAGGTTCCCAGACTTCACCAGCTATGAGTTCACGCTGTCCTTTAAGGTCCAAATCACAATAGCCCAGAGTCCCAGGCTCCTTGACCACCTGCTAGATTGTTTTTATCAAGTTTTACACTTCTACCAGGTTCTCCTCTGAAAGTTTTCTAAGATTCCAGAAGAAATGCTCACAGGAGCTGCAAATCTGCCCTGACCTCTACTTCCACCCCAGTCAGCCCAGTGGTTCTGGGTCACTCCCTCACTCTCTTCTCCATGAGGACCGCTCCCCACCCTAGTCTGACTCCTCTGGCAATGGTTACCCCTCCCATCAGTGCGGCTTTGCCCCCAGGCATGCACGGGCCACTCCCTCACGTGCCCCCAGCAAGGTTGTACCAGACTTAGTATTTAATATTGAAAAGTTGAGGTAACAGAAAGGATAGTATGGAGGGTCTTCACAGAGGTTCCTTTCTTAGGGTTGCCAGAGTCAGCAAATAAAAATACAGGCACCCCAGTTAAATTTCAATTTCAGATAAGCAACAAATAATTTTTCAGTTTAAGTATGCCCTGTGCAATATTAGGAACCATGCAATATTTCGGAATACTTGTCTGAAATTTTATTTGTTGTTTATCTGAAATTCAAATTTAACTGGGTAGCCAGCATCTTATCTGGCAATCCTACCCCCTTCTGGTGTCTTTCCGTGGCCTGTGATGTGTCCCCTTTTGCAGACTCCAACTCAACCTCCCACAATAGGGGGGTCCTGGAGAAACCCCTTCCTTCCCAGGATACAGGTATTTCAACCTTCAAGTCTTCAAAAACAAGACAGAGTTTTCCCCTTGGAGAGTCTAAGGCTCCTTCCACATCCCTGTCTTTCAGGTCCCAGCATGAATGATGATGAGAACATCCATCTCTTTCAAGGTAAGGAAGAGTGTGGTCATGCCTGTCTGGCTGCCTTTAGGGGACCTCCATAAACCCACAGTGAAGATAAGGCTCCAGGCATCTGTCCTGGACCCTCTGATAACTGTTCCCAGTCTTGGACAAGACCGCATTGCATATATTCCTAGAAGAAACAATAATTTTAGAAATGGCTGGAATGCAGCTCTGCCCATGGGGAAGACACTCATTTACATTATCACACAAAGAAGTGAACCTCCCCATTCCTGAACAGGGTGACACACTTACTTTACCTTTACAGATTCAAAGGCCCATTAATGAATTTTTCCTAAATCATTCAGGCTAAAACCTCAGCTTCTACCTAAATAAGAAGACTGCGTGCACTTTTAAAATACTGGGTTTTTTTGCACAGAACCATCAACCTTTCATAAAATCAAATTCAGTCTTAGCCAAGACCTCACCTGATCCCCCACCCTGGGATACACCACTAAGTGAGTGAATCATCCAATTGATAGACTTTAAATCTTTGAATGCCTTGCTATGTTTTTTGGTTCAGGACATGATATTGCTTCAGTTATGTAACTCTTCTGGCACGGAATTCTTCAAGCACAAATGAGTTTTCCAGATAACTGGGGGTTATCTATACAAAACCCAACACTGTATTTTAACCACTTTGATTGGAATCTGTTAAAATGTCACAGCACAGCAGTACATGCCTTTTTTTAGTTTATCTGTCTCCTTTGTCCTCTGGCTACCAGATGGTTTAACACTGCTGCTAAAGTGTCTGCCTCCAGCAGCCCCTCCCGTTTTCTTTTTTTTCTCTGTTAAGAAGGATGTGTTAAAAAAAAAAAAAAGAGTAAATGTGCATTAAAAAGAGTAAACAGAATTTCCAGGTCTAAAGACTTTTCTCACAAATAAAGCTCTTGTCTTTAATGTGGGACTCTAGTTATTCCAGGGGCTCAAAGGGTTTTGTTCTGCTTTGTGGCTTACTTTTAGATTTCTATCACTTTGAAGGGTTAAGGTTGCTTCCCTTCCAGATCACTGAGATGTTATTATCAGGGAATCTGCAAGTTCCTTTAGAACAAGCTATAAAACTTAGAGCCGTTGCTAAGGGAACCAGGCAAAGCTTAATGTATAAATCTGGGTATTATATTTAAAATTCAAGTAGCTGCCAGAGATTCCTAATGGGAGAGGGATGACTGTTTTTGAAGAAGTGCAAAATTACTCCTCTCTCATGGGACAGGATAGCTCCTGAGACAAATTTGTGTGACTGGTCTTTCTCTTTTGTTTCTAATGGTGGAAGAAAAGGAAAGCCACTCTTCCATAGGAAAGTGGAAGAGGAAATAAATGCAAGCAGCTCTCTCTTCCCTCCTAGAGATTTGGCTGATGGAGGAGGGAGAGACCGGAAGAGCAGAGGAGGTCCACGACTGTGATACCAGCTCTGGTGCCTTAAAGAATTCTAAGTCAGTACTAGCCAAGAGCTGTTTGGATCTTGAAGCATGACGGTGAGAAATGCACTAAATATTGCTTTCCCCCATAAAAGGAAATAGGTTAAAAAAAATTAAAATGTTGAGATTCCATTACATTTTCCCTAGTTGCATGCTAGTATATCCTGCCCAGGCTGCTCCCCCAACCACCCTCACTCTTCCCTCTCCATCCTGACGCCACATCGTGGTGGGGAGGGACCACGGTGGATCACAGAATCCCAGGTTTCAAAAGATCATCTAGTTCATCAGACTTAATAAACTTTTGCAGAAACTAAGACCCATGTCTTCATCTCTGGGGAGGATTGCGGGTTCTGGCTCGCAACCCAGGATTCCTTCCCACTGCATCATTTAAGGCAGGAATATCCCTGGAAAACTCAGGATTTTCTCAACATCGCTCCCTCAGAGCCATAAAGAACAATGTTTCCAAAGTGTGTTCCATAAAACACTAGCCCAAGAGATGCTCCAGCAATCACTTCTGGGTATACACCCCAAAGAATTGAAAGGAGGGATTCAAAGAGATATCTGTACTCCGATATTCCTATCAGCATTATTCACAATGGTCAAACAGTGGAAGTAACCCGAGTGTCTACCAATGGATGAATGGATAAACAAAATGTGGTATATACATACAATGGAAAATTATTCAGCCTTAAATATAGGAAGGAAATACAGACACATGCTACAACATGGATGAACCTCAAGGATATTATGCTGAGTGAAATAAGCCAGATACAACTGGACAAATACTGTATTATTCCATTTGTATGAGGTGCCGAAGGTGGTCAGATTCCTAGAGACAGAAATAGAATGGAGCATGAGAGTGAACAGGGGACAGAAACAGGGGCTGGGGTCAGGGGGTGGGGAGTTATTGATTAATGGGTCAGAGCTTTCCGTTCGGGGGGATGAAAACATTCCAGAGATGGACGACGGTTACACAGTAATGTGAATGTACTTAATGCTACCGAGTAGTAAATTTTGTGTTACACATATTTTACCACACACACACACACAAAGAGATGCTCCACTAATTTCTGGTACCACCAAACAAACCAGTGTGAGGAGGTCTGAATACCCTTCCCATCCCCCTTCCGCCTCAGCCCTGGCAAGTCACAATGCACACCCAATGAAAGCTCAGAGAAGTCCTAAATCAAAGGCTGTTTAATTTGGGTTAATCAAGCATTTCCTCGACTGAACACAGACCCTTTTTATTTTCATGGAGAGCTAAGAATAGCCCACATCCGTGGTGCACACTTTGGGAAATGCTGATGGAGAGCTTCATGCTGCTCCAAGTATTTCTCTCCATACCTCCCTGGGTGCTGCCAGCAAGCCTAAAAGATCTCCCCTAACAGGGGGCGACAATTGGACAGTCAACAAGTTTCTTAAGTGTCCCCACATTACTGGCCCAGAAAGTCCAGCCCTGGCTCAAGGTCCCACAAAGCTAACTCTATCAAGATCGGTGGCAGAGACACGGCAGAACCCCTGTCTCCTAAACCCTGGTCTGGAATGTGTCCCCCAACCGCCACGCTGATCTCTCCGTGGCCCTTCCAGGTGAGCAAGTTGTGTGGGCGATTCACTGAAGAGCTTCAGACCCCAGGACTGCTGAGCGGCACACTGGGGACACCAGAGTGGGTGGAAGGGCTCAGGAATGGCAGGCTCTGGCCCCTGATATCACAGAGCCCTTCAAGGCCAGTGCTCCCAGCCTCCCTTCTCTCCTCCTTTCTCCAAAACTGGGGAGGAGGAGTTTAGAGATGTCCCATCCCCTCAGCAATTCCTGAATTTTCCTTATGTAAGACTCATCCAGGGTGCTGATTAAAATAGAGATTCCAGTGAAGTTAAGTCAGATCCGAAACACAAATAGTGTATGATCTCACTTATATGTGGAATCTAAAAAAAACCCAAACTCAGAGAAAAGGAGATCACATTTGTATTGACAGATATGGGGGTTTGGGGGTAGAAGAATGGGGGTTGGGGGCTTGGGGTGGAGGAATTGGGTGAAGATGGTCAAAAGGGACAAACTTCCAGTTACAAGATAAATAAATTCTGGGAATGTGATTACAGCATGGTGGCTATAGTTAACACTACTGTATGGTATATTTGAAAGCTGCTAAGATCTAAAACTTCTTATCATAAGGAAAAAAAATTTTTGTAACTATGTAAGGTGATGGATATTAAATAAACATTATATTAATCATTTGTAATATGTACATTTGTCAAGTCATTATGCTGTAATGTAATTATGCTTAAACTTACACAGTGTTGTATGTGAATTCTGTCTCAGTAAAACTGGAAAAATAAATTAGCAAGCAAATAAATAAGTAGTGGTTCCATATCCTTATCTATAAAAGAATAAGTAAATAAATAATAAAACAAATTGAAACACAAATTCCCAGGTTCCTCCCCTGGACATTCTGACCCCACAGGTCTGGGGTAGAATTTGGGAATGTTTGAGCACCCTTGACCTTAACACTGAAAGAGACCTTAACAGAACATCCTCAGTTTTGTTCCCCATTCCACAGATATTCCAGCTGAAGCGATTGTCAAGTTCACACAGCTACTTTTCCTAACCATTTTTCAGGCAGACACAAAAGTAAAATATTCCTTTCCTCAAGGAAAGATGCAGTTTTGTTAGTTTTTCAATAAAAATTGAACTGTACCCTTTCCTCTGCTCATCCCAACAAACCCTACCCCATTCCCTCCCTTCCTCCCTGCCCAGAAGAGCTCATCCTTCTCTAGGCTTCCCTGCCCACCTCCTGTTCTTTTGGGCAGCTCCAGCCCCCCTGGAAAATATTCTGGCTGTGATCACCCTGGCAGACCCAACTCTGACTGCAGCGTTGACCCACGCTGCTTTCCGAGCACTGATTGAGACCAAATGGTGTCTGGCTTTGCTCGTCCACCCCATTTCCTTCTGAGCAGGCACCTATCTCAGGCTCCAACTATGTTGCAAGAGGGAGCTGGCAGCTTCTGAGTTCTCCCTCTCCGGGGAGCCCCCTCCCCAGCCCTGCTGCGGAAGCTGCCTCCCCAGCCCAGTGCAGGACACAATGGGCCTCGAGGGGGCTGGGCACACACAACATTCCGTGGACACTTGGCAGGGCCTTGTTGAAGAGCAGATGGAAAAGTGTGAGGACACTCAATTCCCCAAATTCCTTTTCTGACAGCTCTGCCCCGTCTCAGCCTTGACAAGTAAGAGTCTTTTCAAACCAGGCCTTTAAAAACCCAGCTCCTCTCCACCCACACGTACACCAATTTTCTTTCCTTCAGGTCACAGAATGGGGGTAGTTAAGATATCACCAGATCACTGCCTATTTTGTGGCTGCAAGGGGTTTTCTGCCTGGCTAGGCTGGTGAGGTCACTGCTCCGGACCAGGAGGGCCCAGTGAGGCAGCTTCTCTGTTTGTTGGTGTCTTACTGGCCCCAGGCTCACCCCAAGAAGGCTTCAGGGATGCCTGTGGCCCTGGAGCCCTTGCCAGCAACAGGAGCATGGCCAGAGTCACAGATCTGGCTCCAAACCTTGCTTTCTGCAGCCTGGTGATAGCACTGAATCCCTCTGGAGCTGTTTACACATCTGTAAAATGGGGATAATAGCATCTACTTCACTAGTTGTGTGAGAATGTAACCAGTGTCAAGGGCTTGGCACACAGCAAAATGCTTGGTAAATGGCAGTGATTACCATTTCCTTGAGCTCTCAGGACACCGGCTCCCCCTTCCACTGCTCCCCTTTGCCACAAGGCATCACACCAAGTACACTGAGATGGGCCTGGACCACAGCCATCACAGAGCCTAAAGAATGTCCACCCAGAAATATTTCATTCAACTAAATAATAATTTACTATCTGCACTGCACCCACCCCCACCCCTCCCACCACCATCCCTGCCACCACGGGCCTTAATTTGCCGGTTTTCATGTAACATAAACATAGGGGGGTATAAGAATACCTGAAATTTGATCCCAAAATGTGTAATTTGATCTGTATTGCTAAATTGCTTTCCAGAAAGGTTGAATCAATTTACACGTGATTATACAACGTAGGAAAATGCCTGTTTTCCTACCCTGTCCCCATAAATGTCTCTAGCAACATTTTTTAAGGTATCACCAGTCTGGCAAATTATGTCATAGTTGTTCTAGTTGGTGAATCTGTGATTATTGGTGAAGCTGAAGTTTTTTCATATTTATTGGACATCTGTATTTCCTCTTAAGTGATTTTCTTATTCATGTCTTTTGCTTATTTTTCTAAGGCTTCTTCATTTTTTATCAAATTACAATTTACAACTGATTTATAATCCTTACATATCAAAATTACAAATCCTTTATCTGTCAAATATCAGATCTATTTTCTGACTTTGTTTTTTAACCTATTCTATTGTATTTTGCATATTCCTAAGTTTAACAGTTTTAGGTAGTGAAAGCTAGCTTTTCTTTTTGATTTCTGCGTTTGGTACGACACCGAAGAAGACCTTCTATATACCCAAGATGATATCAATATTCACTTATATTTTATATTAGTATCTTATTATCTTCTTTCCTATATTTATACGTTTAGTGCATCTAGAACTGTGCTGGTTAACATGGCAGCCATCAGCCTCCAATGGCTATTTAAATTTCAATCAATTACAATTAGAAACTCAGTTTCTCGGTGCATTAGCCCCATTTCCAGTGCTCTGGAACCACATGTGGCCAGCATCTACCACATGGAAGAGTGCGGATACAAAATATTTCCGTCATTAGAGAAAGTCCTATTGGGCAGCATTGGTCTAGAATTTATTTTGTGAATGATGGGGAAGGATAGGAAATCCAACTTTCTTTCAAAAATCGTTCAGGTAACTGTCCCAACATCTTCCAAATAATCCATTGCTTTGATCCTAATTTGAGACGCTACATGGTAATATTTGTAATTAGTAAATAATAAGTAATTACATAAAAATGGTAATATTTGTAAATCTGGCAATATATACTTGCACCCACTTCAGTACTTACTGTTCTGTTCACCTTTCTAATCCTCACCAGGACCACATAATTCTGACCACTGTAACTTTATATTTCACTATTAGTAGAGCAATTTTTTTCCTCATCACTCTTCTTTACAAAATTCTTGGCAATTCTCACTTATTTCTCCAGATAAACTTTAAAATAATTTGTAGTTTGGAGTTGGATTATGCCCACACTATCATGAAGAGCTTCCATCTGGCCCATTTTCTCAACTTCCTCCATTTCCTGTCAAACTCTAAGTTCCCACTGGATTTAGATTCGTCCTTCCACAAATACACTCGCCCTCTGCCCCCTGTCCCAGGGCACTGTCCTCTACCTGGAACTCACTTCCCTTGTCCACTCGGGACTGTTGCATTCTCTCAGCTCAAAGCTCCCTGTCTCTGCAAAGCTTTTCCTGATGCTCCTGGGCAAGGGTAGGCACTTCTTCTTCTGCTGTACTTTGCACATTCCTATGTTAGAACAATTAACTTATGATTTTCCATTTGTTTACAAGGAAAACAGTTTGAGGACAAAGACTATGACCTTTCAACTTTAAATTCCCATTATCTACCAGAAGTACTTTGGCTCAAGGTGGTCACTCAACAAAAACGTACTGAGTCAAAGAGTCTAACTAGGGCAATGCTGGAAAAGTTGTCTGTGGCATGCAATGGAAGGCCTTAAACATAGGTATCAGTGAGCTTTGAGCTGGTTAGGGCTAGGACAGAGCTGTACTGTGTTCATTTAATCTTGCAGAGAAGCGATAACCGAATTGGAGCCGAGAAGCAACAGAAAGCCGGGAGACTAGTTAAGGGGCCATTATAAGGGTTCAGGGCAGACAGAGTAAAGGCCTCAATAAGGGTGGTGGCTGGGGCTTGGAAAGGAGGGGACATCGCTGAGGGAATGTGCATGGTTAGAATTGTCAGGAGGCTGTGTGAGCAGGAGTCTAATAGGATCTTTCTGCAATTTATTCTCATGGAATTCTCAATATTTGTGTTTTGTGTCATTTGAAACATTGCAATGAGGTTTTACTGAAACATTTAAATGAATTATTATGTTACCAATGACTGGTCTAGAACTAGCTGAATTCCCTCAGTCAAGTCACTTAACCTCTTTGTAACTGTTTCCTCACCTGTAAAACTGGTATTGTCATGGCACCCCCTCAGAGGGCTGCGGTTAGAATTAAATGGGTTAATACTTGAGACACTCTTAGGACAATGCCTTGCGTATAATAAGTGCTCAGTAGCTGCTGGCAATTTAAAAAATTGTTATTCACCCATTTCCATCCAGAGAAGCACCCATTAATCCCTGCACCAAAGGTAGCACCCTACTTGCGACAAAAAAACGATCAGTCATCCAATGACTCACCGAGCAACTCGGAAAGGCTTTTTGAGGGCCGTGGATGTGTGTCAGAAGTCATGGATGCATGTATGCAATTGGGAAAGAAACTATGCTCCCCGTCAAGTCAGGTCTGTTCAAGGGTATCATTACGTCTCTCTGGTCAGTGGTGTGACTGGTAAAAATTGGTCTCTGTCTGCTTTGAGAGGCAACATAGATGCAGTGAAGCGAAAAGCTAAGAAGTTCTTGGGGTGTGTAGGGTGTGATTAAGGTGGGGAGGCCACCCCAGGTGAGACCCACTCATGTCCCAGGAGCGGGGCACAATGTTCTGCTTCCACATGGCTCCTACCTTCCCCCCGGAGAATGTGAGTTGAGAGAGAGGAACTGGAGGTGGAAGCTATCTTGTTCTTCCTACCTCCAGAGAGGGGTGTGGGAGGAGCTGTGAGCCCTGTTAGCCAGAAGCTGCTACTGCCCGCAGACTTCAAAACCTACAAGGGTTCAGGTTCACGGCATCCCATCCTGGATACTGCTTTGTGGAGTCCTTGGAGTCCATGGGCCCGAGGCAGCTATTGGCTGTGTTGGCATCATTTCACCCTTTTAAAAAAAATCACTAATCCTGCCAACTACCCATAAAGAAAGGGAGGTGTGCTAATGCATTTATTATAGCTCTCATATCATCTTGAGAAAGGAAAGCAAACTATCCTAGGATGTCTGTGATAGATTTTACCATCTTGCTCATAATGAAAGTGAACGTAGCATAGGGTTTATTATTGATTCTATCCTCTTTCTCAGAATGAGGGTCCTTAACAAAGCTTCTATTGGTCCTCCTTGTGAATGGAGCTTAAAATGGCAACACCCAAGGCCAAGTGTGTCGAGCTGTTCTGGAACTCTCTCTCTCCATCCATTCTGCCCTTGCCCTCAGACTTGCTTGTCTCAGTCCTGCAGGACAGGATTCTGATGCTTAAAGATCTTTGGTTAGCATTGCCATGTTTGTGAGGGGTCATACCAACAGTTAATGCCTTTGTGCTGGAACAAGGTCTCCACTGTGCCTCTCTGGGTGAAAACAAAATCCTTGAGACACAGAGCTGACGTCCAGAAAAGGCTCCCGTGCTAAGTCAGCCAACATACTCCAGGGCTAATCAGAACCAGATGTGAGCTCTTTCACTGAAATATATTGCAGGTCACAGATTTATTTTTTGAGAGTACCTATAATAACAATTTAAATCATAAAATGTGTTTTCCCTAGATTTTTTCCTCCTAGTCAACCAAGCAATATAGTCTGATAAGTTGGGGCAAGCCGATGCCAAAATCAACATATTTGCTTTGTTAGAAATCTGCAGAATGTGTCTGTCTGCGGAGGTGTGCTCTGGGCAGGCTAGGGACAGCCGCCAACATACAGTTTCCTAAAATATCCTGTGCACGCAGGAATGATAAGCAGACTCCGTGGATTCGTGGCCCAGAGGTGGAGAGAGAAAAGCCTGGGGGAGAGGCATAGAAGGAGTGGCATTAAGCATAATTCATGTAATGTGGCAGATATTTCCTGCATTTCAAAAAACGGGGTCTACAGGGTTCAGCCATTGCCGGCGACATTCTCCACACCGCCATCACTGCCAAAGTTCCAGTGCTGGGCTGATGTCCACCTCTGGGGAGCACGACCAGCAAATTCCCTGGTTGTTCTCTCATCTAAAGCCTCCTACCCAGATGGGTCTTTTTTTTTTGGAGACCTCGTCAGGCCTTCCTAGGAGCTGAATCTCTGCCCCTGAAGAGCCTCCTCGGCCAGGTGCTGCCAGTTGTCCCCACTTGGGTCCCAACTTTCCAGAAAGTGGCCTGGAATGCAGGGAGCAGGGGCCTCCCTGCCCCATGATTACCCTCCGGCCCTGGGGCCTGGTCAGCTTTATTGGCTGGGGCCCGTTTCTATTCCAACACTTCCCCTTTTCAGTTGTCTTTACATCTGCTATTGTCTTTGACATCCAGTTTCCATTCTCTCTGCTTTAGGTAATAGCCACCCATTTCTATGGGGGGAACTATCCCTCCCCACTCTCAGTCCTGAATTCCACTGCTGTGGTAACAGCTTCTCCCAGCCCCACCATACACACCCCCAGGCACCTGGGGTGCTGCAAGCCCTAAACCTGGCCAGAGGGTAGGACAGTGAATCAGTGAAGGCATGGTCAGTGGAGGGTTTCGACTTTGAGTTTTTTCTTTGAGAAAATTAGTTCGTTTTAAAAATAGTGAATGCATTCACGTGGTTCCAAAAAAAAAGTATGAAAAGCTAAGTAGTAATAAAATAGGAAACTCTGAGTCTATAAATTAAAAAAAAACAAATAAAGTAAAAATCTGAGACAGCACAGGACCTTTTACAGAGTCTCAAAGTACCTCCTCACAAAATACTCATTCATTACAAAAGAGAAAAGAGTAATCTTATGGGGAGAATCCTGGCAGACACCACCTTATTAAAGTGATTAAAGTTAATATCATCAATTGTAGGACAAACCAAAATCATGTGCTGCCTGGCAGAACTCTGTGAGATCGTATAGCACTTCTGCAATAGTCCTGCTCAAGATTCAGAACCCAGACCTAATCATAAGGAAACACCACACAATCCCAACCTGACAGGTGTGCTGTGAGATCACTGGCCTGTGAGCTTTGTGATCTTGAAGGCTGAGGAAACACTGAGGAACCATTCCAGACAGCAGGAGAGTAAGGAGACGAGACAGCTAAAGACAACCCATAGTTAGGAAGTGGATCCTTCTGTTTTTATAAAGGACATTGTTGGCACCGTAGGTGCAGCTTCAGTGGTGGACATGCATCAGTGTTAATTTCCTGACTCTGCAGACTGTGCTGTGGTTGGCAGACAAGGTCCTTATAGGAAACCCGCACTAAAGAAATCAGGAGGTGATGGGAGCATCAGAGCACCAACTTACTCTCAAATGGATCAGAAAAAGAGGTATTTTTACCATACTTGCAGCTTTTTGCCTTTTTGTCAAATGTAAATTTGAGATTGTTTCAAATTTTTAAAAAATTGTTTAAATACCTAGTAAAAATTTTGCCTCTATTCCCTGAACCCCATCTGCCTACCCTTCCCCGATAATAGGTAGCCATATATCCTGGTGTATTCTTTAGAGATTTTCTTTCTAAGGTATATGTAAGAATGAATAAGCCAATACCCACAATTTCAGAGGCACTCTTTAATGCAAGAAGGGTCTTTGAATCACAGTCCGCTAGAGGATCCTGAAACTTTGCCAGGACTCAAGACCTAGGTCTGGGTGCCTTGTCCCACATCCCCACAGCTCTCGGGGGTACCCAGTCTGGGGCTGTGGGGCACCCAGCTCACAGGTGACCTTATGCAGATCAGCGACTTGTACCTTAATCAGTGCTCAGTCTCTCTTCTGTCATCAAAGTCACACAGCTTTGCAGAAATAAAAGGGATTCTTGCTCAAATAGTTCATATATCTAAGGCCATGGGAAACATACTATCATATGTAAGAACCTACTTTAGGGACATTGACCTTTTTTTGAAAGTGTTAGTTCAAAATTTTCAGTGTGCCCAAACTTTGATCAATATGAGGTTACTTCAAACGCAATCACCAATGAATACATTTCCATTCTAAGTCAAGATAGAGAGATAAGGGGGGAAATGAGGACTGAGAGAAAGAAAAAGGTTGAGACAAAATTTCTTGCATCGTTCGGGAGCCAGGGGCCCTGTTGGGTCTTCTGACAACACTGGTCTCCAGCTGAGTTTTGCATGGGGGTGTAGAAAGAGGGAATTTCTCCTTTGAAGACTGAGTCAAGGAGACCTTTCCCACAGCCTCCTTTTCCGTAGAGGTTTTCTCACACCTCACCCACTGTAATTTCTCTTCTATGCTCAATTCAAGGGCTAAATTATTGCTCCCTGGAAAGGAATTCTCAGTGTACAAATTCCCCCCAACAGGAAGCCAGTCCCCTGGGACAGGCTCTCGGTACATGCACTTCATGTTTAACAAGTTCCTCTCAGACACACCCTGTCATTTCATCAGAGCACAGCTCCTCTCTGTGGCTCTGACCATGCCTCGCCGACTCTCCTGTCAGTTCACACTGCTGTCATCCCTCAGCTGGTCTGAACTTGGCCTTTCTGGGACCTCATTTCCTCAGGAAGCAGGGCTTCTTTGTGCAATTACTCAGTCAACAAATGCATTGGGGTCACTGTGTATGCCTGGCATGGGCTAAAGGCCGGTGAGGCCACGGGGCAACAAGATGGCACCTGCATCCATGCCCCTTCCATGGAGCCGCGGAGGGGCATGGGAGACAAAGGTATAAGTCATACATTTAGATATTTAATGACAATGGGGGCCACTGCCATGAAGCAGATATCCAGGGCGCCATGACAGAGTATTTCATATTGGAGGTTCCTGGCTAGTTTGAAGAAGAGGAGAAGGTGAGGTGAAGAGGTGGTGGGAGGGAGGGAGGTGAATGTGGAATCACTGAAAGATTTCCAGCAGAGAAGGTTACCTGACTCAATTTGTTTTTAACAGATCATTCTTAATAAGAAAATAACAACTCAGTTTTTAAAATGAGCAGATTTAAATAAACACGTCCCTGAAGAAAGTATTTGGATGGCAAATAAGTACACAAAAGTATGTTCAACGTCATTAGACATTAGGAAGATACAAATTAAAACAACAATGAAACTTTCCACTACAATGGTTATAATTGAAAAGACTGACACTACTCATGTTGGCGAGAATGTTAGGAACCTGGAACCCTCAGTCATTACTGGTGGGAATTTACATGACACGGCCACCTTAGAAACAGCTTGGCAGATTCTTAAAATTTTTAACATAAACTTGCCATGACTCAGCAATTCCATTCTTAGGTAGATACCCAAAAGAAATTAAAACATGCCCATACAAAGATGACTTGTACTACATGTTCACAAAAACACTTTTCATAGTCAAAAATGGAAAACAACCCAAATGTCCATCAACTGATGAAAGGATAAACAAAATGTGGTATATCCATACAATGGAATACTATTCAATTATAGTATGAATACGATATCAGTGCAAAGTAGTGGTATTTTCTACAACATGGAGGAACCTCAAAAATATTATGCTAACTTAAAGAAACCAGACTACAAAAGACTACATACTGTACAATTACATTTACATGAAATTTCTAGAAAAGACAAAACTATAGAGAAAGAAAGCAGATCAGTGGTTGCCAGGGGCTGGGGGGTAAGGAAGCAAGGATTGACTGAAAATAGGCACAAAGGAAATTTGGGGGATGATGGAAATATTCTAAAACTGGATTCTGGTGATGGTTGTACAACTGTATGAATTTACTAAAACCTGTCTAACTGTATCTTTAAAATGGGTGAATTTTATGAATATAAATTATACCTTAATAAAGCCGTTCAAAAAGAAGTCATTCTTGGGGGGCAAGGTTAAAGAGAGAAGACCATTTAGAAATCCTGGAGAGCCTCCTCTGGTGTTTTGTCCCTTGGATTCTCATCTTAAGAAATCAAATCTCCCTTAAAAAATAAACACAAAACCATCTCGCCATTGAAACAGTCAGAGTAGTGGCACATTCTTACTCACTCTGATTCAGCAGACACAGAGACCAGTACAAAGAAACCACCACAATTAACAAATACATTTTGGTTGTGTTGACCTCACAGTTTGTCTAAGAACAGTGGTTGGGTACCTGGTTTATATTTGTGCAATAAAGAGTCTGGTGTATTTTGCCAAAACAAACAATGATTTTAAAAAGTTGACCTAAGAGATAAATCGAAAACTCCATCTTTAGTGACAGAAAATCGTTCCCAACTTTTAAATTACAGTCCCCACTCTTTCCCCTTCAAAGTTTCTAATTCATAGGGTTTCTTCTCCGACTGCCCTTGCACTGGCATTCCTTACTCCATCTAACAGAGGGAAGGCATTGGTAAGTATATATTAAGGACCAAGTGACTGAGTTTTAGAATGCCTCCTTTTTCATCTTCCCTCTCCCTGTCATTCTCTTCCTCTCAATTCATCTTTCCAAAGTCTTTTCTATTTTTGGTATCGTGCTTTTTTTCTCCTGGGCTCTATTATTGTTAATAGGCTGCTTTTAACAATTGTGGGGCCTGGGCCAAGAATATAAATGGAGGTCTGGCCTGCTATATTTCTAAATATTTATAAATTTCAAATCAAAATGTCAAACATGTTAAATAAAATATGTTCTTACCTCCTACCTTGACATTTACTTCCTAACCTAGGTGGCCAGGTTTGAATTTAGAATTCTTGTACTCCTCGCTAAAATACATAAGCTTAGAGAGAGCCTGCCCACCCCCAATCCAGGCTGCAGCCCACCATCCTTCTCCTCCCACCCCCAGCTCCTTCCACACCGTGAGGCATCTCATGTGCGCAGCTATGCACACCCCAGTTCACATACCCAAGCTCCACCCTGCTACACTGCCATCCCCCTCAAACAGCCTCCTCTGGGCCATCTTTGAGCCTTGGGATATGTCTACTCTGATGACAAGATCTACCCTTGAGGGGTTAGAACCAGGAAAGAGGCTGGTGTAGGCCTTGGAAATGGACTTGGGACCATTTGCGCAGGCCATTTTGGAGTCTTGGTACCAAAAATGTGGTCTAGTAGGGAGGAGAAACACAGGACAAGTCTTAGCCCAGAGGAATCCTTTACCCTTTGGCAGAAGCAGGGCTGGAGTGGAGCCTGGTGGGGGACCCTGTTGCCTAGCTCCAAGCGCTGTACTGATTGTCTTGATAAACTGCATTAATAGATTTCCTGATATGCATCCATCCTTGAGATTCTGGAATAAATCCTGCTTAGTCATGGCTTTTAATATACCGCTGGATTCCTTTGCTGATGTTCTGCATAGGAATTTTCCATCCGTATTCATAAGTGACACTGATCTCTAGTTTTCTTTATTTGTGCTAACGTTGTCAGGTTTTGGTATCAGGGTTATGCTGGTTTTATAAATTGAATTGGGAAGCTTTCCATTTTTTCTGTTCCGTAACAGTCATTTTGTTCTTTTAATATGTGAGGCATTTATAAAAACATTCTTATTGTGAAAAAATTCAAACCATACCGAAAAAGCAAAAATGCTCCCTGACTCTCCCTTCAAATCTTAATCCCCTGCCTAGAAATGACCATGTTATCCATTTGCTGTGTTTTCTTCCAGAGCTTTATATTTCCACATGTATATGTACCCATATATAATTTGGTACTTTCTTTTTTACATAAATGGCATTAATTCTACATATTGAATTGCGAGGTTTTATGTTTTGTGGGTTTTCATTTTGTTTTTACCTAACAAATTTATGTCTTGCAGAACTCACCATGTCAGTGCATATAGACCTATCTCATTCTTTTTAAATGCTACCTAATAGTCCCTAGTATGGATAAATTTAACGGATTTCCCATTTGAGGGACATTCCAGTGGCTTCCACATTTTCTTCATTATCATGCTGCATCAAATAGTTTTTCATAGCATTTATTACTGCCCAACTTTACCCAGTTTAGCCATTTGTTGGTGAGATTTGTTGTTCATTTCATTTGCTTATCGCTCTGGCTGCCCCCACCAGAAGGTCAGCTTCGTCAAAGAAAAACCTTTTTCTGCCCCTGTTCTTGCTGTGCCTTTAACTGCCTGGTACACAATAAGCGCTCAATAAACACTCACTGAATAAATGAATGAGTGAATGACCGTCTCTGAACGTGGCTCTTTCGGTGTGCAGGCTATTGGTCCTTCAGATTAGGGACCTAAACGAGGGGCTCTTGGAAAGACGCAGGCATTTAACATTTCAATAGATATCATCAAATTGACCTCCACGCTGACCAACTTACACTTCGGCTGTGAGGCACAGAGAACTCACTTCTCTCTCTTGCCAACATTCGCTACTAACAAATATAACTTCTTATCTAATTTATGAGTGAAAAAAAATGTATCTTAATTGCTTTTCTACTTTGCACTTCTGTGGATTCCAGGGCGGTTGATCATGTTTTTGTTTCTTGGCCACAGGGAAATTATTTGTGAATTACTTACTCTCATACTTTTGTCCCTTTTCCTACTTAGTTGCTTGTACTTTTTTACTGCTTTGTGGGAGATTTTTATTTATTTTGGAAAAACATTTTTTAACACGTGGCCAATATTTTTTCCTAACCTTTTGCTTTTGACATAGCTTTGTTTATGGTATCTTTCTAGTATTAAATATGTTATATTTTAATGAGTCAAACTTGTTAGTCTGTTCCTTTATGCTTTTTTCCAGTTTGAATCTTATTGAATATCTGACCCACCTCTGTGAAAAATGAGAAATTTATCATACTCAATCATATAGAGTACCCTTTCAATTTCTTTAAACACTTGTTAGACTTGTATTTAAGAGGAGAGAAAGAAGCTACTTTTCCTTTAATTATAGTGGAATATGGCTTTCTTTATATGCCAGGTAAGGGACTTTATCCCATGTGCTGAATGTCACAAAGCATTTTAACTTATTAGCATTATCTTTCATTTTATTTATTTATTTATTTTTTGTTCGCAGGTAGATCCACAAAGGATGAAAATGATCTGTAGTACGAAGTTAAAGCCAGCTTCAAGGTGGGGACCCAGACTATGGAGAAAGATGGGCGCCCATAGGGCTCCTAAGGGAAGGCTGCTATGCTGAGCAGAGAGTCTGATTCCCTATTTCCTTCATTCTCACCATAATCTGGTATCTCCCAGTTACGTCTGCTTGGAGGAACAGGGAGTTAAAACACAGGCTAGGTCCTGGACTTGAAGTCTGCTGCATTTCTGTAGTCAGCGTTTTGGTTCCCTGGTCTAAACTTTTAAATCAGTAAATCGAACGTCTTTCATTTCTTTCTCAACACCATCCCAACCTAAATGAGCGCTCAGTGCTCAATAACTATTTGTCAATGACTCCTCCTCCTTCTCTTTCACCTCCTCTCTCTCCTCCTTCCGGATATTCAGTAGCCCTTTTGAGAAAATCCCAACTACCAGGGTCAGTGGTTCTCAACTGGGGGGTGCACATCAGAATCACTAGGGCTGCTTAAAAAAAAAAAAAGACTCCTGGGCTCTGCCCTAGGTCTGCTGAATCCTAATCCCCATGGGTGGAGCCAGGAATTCTGAAATGTTTAAAATCTCCCCAGGTGATACTGATATGCAGCCAGGGTTGAGAATACCCAGGTCTTGAATTTTAACATATGACCTTTTCCTTGAAGAATAGTTAAGCCACCCAATTAGGACACAGTCAGTCAATGGGACATAATTCTACAGGACACATGGCCCAGTTTCTTCGACAAGTGACTTGAAAAACAGAGCTGGAGAGTGGGAAGTGCTATAAATGAAAAGACTTGACACATGTCAACCAAATGCAATGCGTAGACCTTGTTTGGATCCTGATTTGAACAAACTAAAAATAGGGATTTTTGAGACAATTAGAGAAAGCCCAACACAGATTATTTGATATAAAGGAAATATTTTTTAATTTTGTTGGCTGGGATACTGGTATGACGGCTGTGTAAAAAAAACAAAGCCCTTATCTGTTAGAGATAAACACTGACCTATGCATGGGTGAAGTAATATGTCTGAAATTTGCTCTGAAATATTCCAGTAAAACAAAACAAAACAAAAACATGTGGGGGAAATGATGACGCAAGAATGCCAGAGGATTGCTAACTGTTGGGTGGAAGGGATGAGGGGGTTCTTTGAACCAGTCTCTCTTCTTTTGTTATGTGAAAATTTCAATAGTGAAAACGTTTCAAAAGAATGACACCATCTGTGAGGCTTTGAAGACCTGAGCCCCTCCCAAGACTGGTTTTCTGACCCAGCCTCACCTGGGCCTCGCCAGTGCCTCCCTTTGGTGGTTTCTCACATCCTCTGGGGGCACCTGACGGGATCAAGAAGCTTTATGCAAACTTCCCCTGTGGTTTCTTACCTGCTTCTTCCACTGGAAGGAAGTGGATTATAGAGGATGGGAAATCTTGGAGGTGGGGGTAGGGGGCGGGGCTTTGCTGCTGACATTTCGCATCCTCTGATGGAGTGAAACCCGCCTCAGGGCTGGAGCAAGAAGCCGCCTCCTCAGAGCTTCAGAGATGGGCTTCCCTCTTGGACCCTCCAACCTAGCCTACATTGCCCCCTGCATCCACCCCATCGGTGGTGCAGCAGAAAGCACTGGATTGCGATGACAGGGATGTGAACTCCACGCGCACTGTCCGCGGAGCCACAAATACCGCCTAGGGGAGGGAGGAGTCCGCTCGTCCAATCGGGCAGGAGTAGTGAAAAGGCAAGGTTTTCTCTCACTGAAATCAGGAGAGGAAGAAGAGCAAGGAACGCAGAATCTGACGTTAGTGACTACGGAACCACAGTGTACCTAGAAACCGGTTCCTCTATATTTTTGTCTGAAAAAATTATTCTTCTTCAAAAATGGTTTTCTTGATTTTTAACTTAAGAGTTGTGTGTGTGTGTTTAATAACAACGTTGTTAAAAACGAAGAGAGGAAATGGATATTAATTTTATAGTCATCCGTGCTCCGACAGCTGTCAGTTCCAACACCGTGACCAACGCCCCACGGATTCACCTTAAACTCAGGCCAAGTGCCTCCGAGGCAATCCACCACCTCTTGAACTCTCATCTCTCAAGTCCAAGTTCCATGAAGACAACAGAGAACACGCATGTCCAAAACCATTTCCCCGACCTCTCTCACTTCTCGGCTTTGCCTGGACTTGCTGATTCCCATTACCACACCCCAGCTTTCTGATTCTGGCTGCTTCTACCTTCACGATCAAGACATTAAATCGTCCTTGATGCTCTTCTAAGCTCAAATTAATCTCCCTTCTGATTTTGCTCAAAAGAAGGTGCAAGGGAGAGTGTGAGGATGGAAGGCCTGAGCCTAAGCGCTGCCAGCTCTCCGGGGCTGGAGACAGGCCCACGGTTCCTCAGCCCTTCTCCTTCGATTTTGTTTGGCTTTTTTCTTTCCTTGCTGTGGGGCAGAGAGGGGCTGCTGTTCTCTCAGCGGGCTGGTGTCACCTCATCTTTGGGCCAGCCTCTATTCTGCGCTCTTTTAAAATGAAGAAGCAAGCTCTGAAACCCACTCCTTGGCAGCAATAAAGGAGAGGGGGAAATGCCTTGCTGCTTATGCCGAGATCAAGGAGTGAGCTGAGGATGTTTCTCTGTGTGACCTGAAGCATCCTCCCTGAGTTTGCCCTGCCAGGTGTAGCTTTGGCACCCCGGGAAAAGACAGCCAGCAGTAAGCCCCTTCATATCTGTCTGGTGTGTAAGCCAGTGGTGGTACCTAAGCATGCAAGCTCTGGAACTATCTTCTAGCTCCCCTGTGTAGTTAGTGCGTGGACCTTGGCCAAGTGATTTAGCTTCTCTGAGCCTCAATTCTCTCATCTTTAAAATGGGCAGAGTCCTAGAATCAAATCAAATAACGTGTCTTCAGCACCCAGCATGGGCATGGTGTGGGTGTATAGGAATTGTTTGGTAGCATTACTACTATGTGACCAATCACATTGGCCTTTATAAACCTTCTCTACCTCCTGAAACTGGTGTTTTAAGAAATTGGGAGCATTGAGTAGGGGGCTGTGGTAATTCAGGGCAGAGCCGGGGTGACAGTTGGGATTCTAGTTCCCAGGCCGGAGCTTGTCCTTACTGGCTAGCTAGACCCCTCAGCCCCCCTGGTGAGTGGTTTTGCTTGGGGAACCTGAGGTCACCCCAGGTGGGGTTTCAGGAACTGGTAGGCTCAGGTCAGATACCCCAGGAAGAGCGAGCCTGGTCTGGAGCTGTGCACGCATCAGATTGCCAGGGAAGTTTGGGTAACAGAGATACATCGCATGGCTGAGTCTACCCCAGACCATTATATCAGAATGTACTGGGCCTAGACGCCAGCAGTTGGTGACAGCTGTCTTGTGCTTCTCCTGTGTAGCAGGCTGGGACCTCCTGCTGTCCTAGAGGCACGGGGCATGCAACACTGGAAGAGCCAGTCCCTATTATTTGGAGTGAATTAGGTGGCAGGGATCAGTCCCCAAAGGCACATTTTACCCAGAGTGCACTCTCTTTGACAGTGGCTTCTGGACACTGTGTAAGAGGCTGGTTGCCTTCCTTGCCTTGGCCTTGAAGGTTCAGCTGCTCCTGTGGACATCCTCAACCTGGCGCTCACCACTTGAGAGTTGGTCTAACCTTGCTCCACCGGTCTTTGCTTTAGGCTTGGGCTGCCACCCTGGTGGGTTAACAGTGCCGCCTCTGACCTGTGAGTCTGTACCTCTGTAGATTTGGGCTGGAGGTGTGAGCCTCAGAAATCCTGATGGCCTCAGGTTGGAGGCAGAAAGTAAAGTCCTGACGTGGTTTTTGGGGGTCTCTTTGGGTCTCTCAGAATCTCAGGGATTGGCTTCTTGGGCTCGCATTTTTGTCGTCTGCAGGTTGCTGGGAAGGCTGGGGCAGCCGCTCTTGGTCAGGCTGGCTGGCGAGGGCAAACCTCTAACATTTGACAAGGACAGGTTCTGGGCTCTTGTCTGCTGTGACCACAGGTCTTTGAAATCCACCCAGCCTCAGGGGCTCATGTGCACCTGGCCAGCCTCACCTGGGCTGGAGGGTGTAGGGAAGAAGGGGATCTGGCAAGGGGAGAACTGAGGCTTGTCGGCGGAGGAGGCCCTTTGGGGGTGGCCAGGATGGGAAAGACTTCAGGGGTGCAAGGGGAGGGGGTGGGGAAGGGGGGAGAGGGGAGGATCAAGAAAGGGAAATGGCTTGCAGATCTCTTCTCCCACATTCCTCCTGGAATTTTTTTGTTCCCTTGGTTATAGAAGAATAGCAATTAGCAAATTCAGTAAAAAGAGCCAGAAATGGAGATTGTTTGCACATTTGGGGGCCAACATAAATTAGTGAAGGAATGTGACCGGAACTATATATAACCCCTCTCTCGGCCCACCCACCTGTCTGGGCGAGTGAGCGATGGGCTGTTCATTCCGGCCTGGTATGTAGCTCCTTTCACTCTGGGAGCCCCCCATCTGGGCCAGAGCCTCACTGCCAGTAGCTCTCAGTGACCATATATGGCAAAATGATAAATGTGATAAAAAGAAGCCAAATTCTCCAGTTGCGTCAGTCCCTGGAGCATGCAGCCTGCCTGGCTCGAAAGCCCTTCCAGCCTGGCTCCCGGCCTCCCTCCCCTACCTTGGTCCGGAAACCAACAGAAGGGGCTCAGCGCCTGACCAGGGAAGCAGTGGGGGGCTGAGGGGTGGGGCCTCCCTCCCCCCCTCAGGCCCCATCGACCTTAAAGTTTATTTGGGGTGGGGGCGATGAGGCGTGAGGGACACAGCTGTGAGTGTGTTTGACTCTGGCCTTTAAACCAGGAAGGTGAGAAGTTAAGCATGATAACTCACATTCTTTCCAGAAAGCAGCCTGGTATGGTGCCAGTGTGTATGTGGGTAGTGGGGTGGGGGCACAGTCCACCCCCAATTCCAAGGATAAAATAAACTGGTGTTCCTCAATTTCCCTACAATTCCCTTGAACCTTAGTCCCCAGGAGAAAAGTTCAGTCTAGATTATTTAGCTGTGGAAAAGAAAAAAATAAAACTATGTATCTGTCTGTATATCTATATTTATATTTATATCTATACCCACCCCCTTTCCAAGTCTGTCTTTCTTCCCCTCTGCCCGGCCCCGGCACCCAGACTGCTAGGCTGCAGTCACCCCCCTGCAGTGAGTATCCAGGGGGCCAGTGCTGTGCTGGACGCTGGGGGAAGGTGCCCAGTACAGGCAAGATCCTGACCCTCAAGCAGCTCGCCTGGGGGAGAGATGAAACAGTGGCCATTGCTGTGGGAGACTCCTGGGAGGAGGTGACCCCTGAGCAGAGCCTGAAAGGACAAGCAGTCATTTGCCTAATCATGGATGGGACTGGGAACAGAAACCCTAGGCTGTGGAGAGAGAAAGAGCCTGAGAGAGCTGAGTGATGGGTGAGCTGGGTGGGGGTGTGGTGAGCTCTGAGGCTGGGAAGTGGGCAGGGCCAGAGCAGGAGGCGTTTTCTAGAAAGTACAAAGGGGTCTGGACCTCTTCCTACCCCAGCCTCCTATCCAGAGCCCAGAACCCCTGAGCACATGACCCCTGAGCATCTATCTACCCATATGCCAGGTCCCACACGCACACCATCATCCAGTGCTATACGCACGCACACGCACACACTTAGGAATGCACACAGGGACACATGCTCATGGCCCAGTGCCCTATCACATAAGCAAGACAATTAGCAAAAGGGAAGAAAAGAACAATGAAGTACTAATGAGAACCTGGAGAAGGCAGTCTGCCTGGAAGGAGGGGAGGTGGTGGGAGTGGGGAGTGTGTGGGCCAGACAGCCAGGTGGTGTTGGAAGGGGACGGACATTCTAGCATGCTGTGGGCTCCCCCTTTGGGGAAGGCACGGACAGGAATGGAGACAACCGGTCAGCATAGGTGGTGTGGGGGCTGGAGCACAGGTTAGTGGTCCAGCCTCCCCCCATCAACAGTTCAGCTCAGAATATGTTTGTCTGTGTTTGCAGGGGGTTAACACCCCCCTCCCACAGCCTCTGTCCTGCCCGCCACTGCTCGCCTGAGGAAACTGTGTCTCCTTTAGCTCCACTTCTCTGAGCTGACCACTGAGGCTGGGCACTGACCACAGGAGGTCCCTGAGAAAATGCTCTGGGGATGCCCAGCAGGGAAACAGGATCTGGGCACCTTGTCAGGCTTTCTCCCTTCCCTGCATGTACTGCCCAGACGTGTCCCTGGACATCCTGGAAGGCATGAGAGCATGTCTTGGAGGGGTGAGTGTCATCATTCAATACACCTGTGTCCACGGAGCCCTCAGAGGGGAAGATGAGATTTAGGATGCAGTTCAGGCATCACTTCCACCACACAGGACCCCAGTGGGGACGTCACAGTGCAGAGGGTATGCCCGAGGGGGTGGGGGTGGGTGGGGGGAGGGCAAGGTGCAAAAGGCAATGTCTCTTATGATCTAGCCTGGAAGTCACACATCATCACTTCCACTATAGTCTGTTGTCTCACAGAGTCACCTTGATAGGATATAGGAGGAAACTACACAAGGGCATGAAAACCAGGAGGTGGGGATCTTTAAGGGCCACCTGAGAGGCTAGCTACCATAGTCACTAAATTAGGGGTAATTTGTTATGCAGCCGTGGATAATTAACACAGTGGCAGATGCGTGAAAGGTACCTGGGCCCAGGGTGACAGGCAGATAAAAGTTGGGCGGGACTAAGTTCTAGGTCTTTATATTAGACAGGATTCTTTCCAATACTTCAAACGGAAGTATAGAAAGAAATGTACTGGTTCACATAACAGAAAAGCCCATAAACAGTGCTGGCTTCAGGATTAGCTGAAACTAGGATTTCATGAGAAAGTGCACCATCAGCTGCCAAATCGGAGGCACAGACAAGTCAGAGTTGTTGGAGGAGGAAGAGGTCAGTGGAAGGAGGACCGATGGGCCGCGGGGGTTCACCGTACTGTTCTCTCTGTTTTAGTACGCTTTCACATTTCTACAGCAAAAAGGAAATGCAGCAGCAACAAAAAAAACCAGAATGGGTGTGCTTTCCAGGAGGGTGTCCCCTGGCTGGTCTGTCTCTTTCTTTGAAAGCCTATCGCGTCAACCACAACCACACACACACACTACGACACTTCCAAAGCACAGGGTGATTCTCTGCATCGAGTTGCCCCAGAGACGCATCTGGACACACACACCCCCCCCCCCACTTCCCCACAGTCCCTAAGACTTTCCAGATGGCAAGCCCTATCCAACAGTCCCCTTCCCATATGGGAAGCGCATTTCCCTCTGACCCTCATATCTCTTGTGCCTGTTGGCTGCTATTCAATAAAGCGTCCAAACTGAGGGACCAGAGATCAGGCCCCTCAGCTTCTGTGAATGCAGGAACAGATTTCTGAGGGACAAGGACAGCCCCTGTGTGCTGACTTCTCTGTCCGCGGTGCTCAGGACTGGGTTTGGCCTATAGCAGATGCTCCACAGATATCTGTTGGATGAATAAAATATTTTCAAGGAAAGGGGAGTTGTTACGAGGATAGAGAGGGCGTGCAACTAGGACTGAGAGTCAGGATGGAAGCTGTCCCAGGGCGGCGGGACTCTGCTACAGATTTCCTCCCTCTGAACACCCACTCTGCGTTTGGTCCATTCCATTTCCTCTCCCTCCGGCTTCCTCTGCTGACTTGTCTCTACTCATACACCTCAGCTCGCCACAGCCCCCAGTTCCACCTCACGCCATCCCTCATTGCTGACTTTCAAGTCCCACTGTCCAGGAACCTTCCATTGTCCCTGACTCCCTTCTCTTATATGCTTAAGCACTTCCTCCAAACAAGATCCTTCACATCCTCATTTAGACGTTCTCCAGGCTATCCCACTGAAATAACCAAGTCTTGTCTTAACATCCTCTCCCAGGGGTTGCCTTCCTTCCCTTCACAACCAGTTTCTTGAAACGGTGTCCATCTGTCACTTGCCTTTCTGCACCTCACACTCAGTTCTTACTCATATCATCTGGCTTCTACTCCATCACTCCATTGGCATAAGTCTTGCTTGGGTACCATTGACATCTCAGTCGTTCACATCCTCACCTTACGTAACCCCCCAATCCCATTAGACACAGTTGGCCGATCCCTACATGAACTCACCTGGTGCCCCCCTCCTCTGGTCGCTCCATCTCAGTCTCCTTCACAGGCTCACCTCCCTCACTCAGGCAGGTGGCATTTTTTAAGGCCAGCACCCAAGGTCCATTTGTTGTCCACTCTGTACTGGCTCACTAGGTAAGCCATTCACTTTACTTATTTAGGTGCCTCTGTTACTATTGATACGCCTTCGGCCCCTGAGATAATCACTGTCCACCCTCCTCTCCTTCCAAGAACATGTTAGGATTTCCCCATCTGCTTGGGGCCTGGTCATGAACATGAGCATAGGCAGCACATATCACTTCAGGGCAGAAGCTTTAAGGGTCAGTATGCAATTCACCATGTCTCTTTTCTCTGCTTTCATCATAGTGAAAGCATATGTTGAGATGGGAGTTTTATAAGCCCAGTTCCCAAATGTCAATGAGCAAAGCCTTCCTGATGGCCCATTTTGGATATGTAGCATAGTAAGAAATAAATCTTGTTGAATTAAGATACTGAGATCTGAATTTTGTCTGTCTATCTATCTATCTATCTATAATATCTATGTGTCTGTCTGTTTGTCATCATTTACCTATCTACTTATAATGTCTTTGTTAAGTTTTGATATCAGGGTATATTGTTGGCCTCATAAAATAAACTGGGAAATGTTCCCTCCTGCTCTATTTTCTGAAAGTTTGTGTACTTGGTGTTAGTTCTTCCTTAAATTTTTGATAGAATTCAGCAGTGAAACCACCTGGGTTTGAAATTTTCTTTGTGGGAAGGGTTTTGATAATGAATTAAATTCCTTTAATAGCTAAAACAATTTGGATTTTTAATTCATTTTGTCAATTATGGTAAGTCGTAATTTTTCAAACAATTTGTCCATTTCAACTTTGTTAAATTTATTGTCATGAAGTTGTTCACTATACTCTCTTATTATTCTTTTGTCTTATTATTTTTATTATTCTTTTTAATGTCTGCAGGCTCTGTGGTGAAATCATCTCTTTCATTCCTTATATTCTTAATTTTCTCTCCTTCTATATCTCCTTTATCAATCTAGCTGGAACTTACCAATTCTGTGGATATTTTCAATGAACCAGCTTTTGGTTTTTTAGATTTTCTGTCTTCTGTGTCACAAATGTTTGTTCTAATTATTATTTTTTCATGCCTTGTTCTTTGAGTTTACTTTGCTCTTATTTTTCTACTTTTTTGAAGTGGAATCTTAGATCATTGATTTTTTTTATCTGTCTTCTTTTTTAATAAAGCTAAATATTTTCCTTTGAGCACTCCTTTAGCTGTATAGTACACATTTTGATAGGTTATATTTTCCCTTATCATTCAGCTCCAAATATTTAATTTCTAACTCCCCCTGTGTTGAAAACAAGACAACAGGCACAAAATGGAGTCACTTAGACTAAACCCCACATCCCCAAACCAAGACTTCATTACAGTTTCCACTCACCCTGAAATGGAACCTTAAACCAGACAATCAGCGCCAGTCAGGTGGTCTGCCTGATAAACCCCAGCCGTCCCCTGCAGGAAACTGACCTTGCAATGACCAGCCTGCTTTTCTAGTATGACTTCTTGGTCCCTGGCTCCCTCCTGCCTATGAAAGTCTTTTATTTTGTGCAGCTCCTCGGAGCTCTTTTCCATCTGCCGGATTGGATGCTGCCTGACTCACGAATCACGAATAAAGCCAATAAGATATTTAAATGTATGTAGTAGAATTTTGTTTTTTAACAAGAAGTAGATGCCAAAATGAGGTGAAGGATGAAGGGGAGGAAGGGAGCAGAAGGAGGTGGTGAGAGCCTTCAGGTCTGACACCTGTGGAAGGAGGAAGGGACGGAAGAGCTTTTGACTGCAATGCATGCAGCTCTGTGAAAGTTCAGTCAAGCCAGAGAGAGCCCAGAGCAAAGCCTGCCCATGAAAGGAACCGTGTGAGCAAACACAGCCTCGCTGCAGCATCCCAGGGTGCCCGGTCATTGGCTGGGAGCTACCTGGGGAGGGAGCAGCCTTGGTGTGAGCACGGAAGCTGATCTGAATGTGTGGCAGCTGGGGGCTGTCAACCGACTACATTCCTTGCCATAGGTCTCCTGAAGGGACATGGGAGTACAGCCCCTCCATGACCACATGCCTTCCTAAGCTAGATCATGTTCCTTTGATACATATTGTCATAGAATAATGTTCCTTTCCTTCAGAGAGCTGCAGTTCTAAGTGCACCATTTTTCGAGCATTATTTTTGTTCAAGGTCTGTCTCTCCTTGAGAACAAGGACGATGGACTTGCTCACCATCGTGTCTCCCATGCTCAGCAGTGTGTTCAGTAAGTGCTTGTTAGGGAAATGAATGAATGAGTGATTAATTACTAATACAGTCTCTCAGACTGGCCACATGGGGGCTGATGCTGACCCGTCCAGTCAGCTATGTTGGGGAGGGGAGTTGTGTGGTACTGATCTGAGTGGGACAATGGATATTTCTAGAATGGGCTTCTCTGAGCCCCCACAATTCTTTGTGTACCTTTCTTGTAAAGGGGCCTCTCACCTGAGTTACTTCAGAGACTGGCTCCAGTTTGTGAGAAACAGAAGACACCTGGAAGTTCTCCCCTCTACCCCCAAACCCCTACCCACCTCACCCTCACCCCAGGTAGTTGTCCCCAGGAAACAGTACAGGGCCTTACACCTGAGGCTTTTATGTATGCATACTATCCCCTCTCCTTCCCCAAAACCTCCCCTTTGTTCCATCTTCCCTGAGGTGTTTGAGCTGGGACAAAGGTAGTCTCTCAAGGACAGAAACTTCCTTCTGGAACTTACTAACATAGGATGAAAATATAGCCTCGTGTTAGGAGACTGGGCTCTAGATTCAGATCCCAATCCTGCAGCTTCACTTCCCAGCTGAAGGATTCTTACCCTCTCCAAGCCACTTGACCTCTCTGAGCCTCATTTTCCCATCTGTAAAATGGAAATAACAAAATGGATAAATGGCTGAAACAAAGGGTGTTTTGAAGGGTAAGCAGAATGTTCATAGGAGTGGCTGTAAGTTCAAGACATATTAGCCTATTAAAGGCTTGAGAAATCCTGCAGTAAAGTAACTTAGCTTTTCCCAAACTAATTGGACAACAGGTTGGCAAATTGCACATGGGATCCAGCTGTTCTATGGAAAGCAATTCAGGAAACACTGCTCGAGAGAATTTAGCTTATATTGAAGATCACTGTGGACCTTCAAAACTATCACAGATGAGATCCTGATGGTGTTGGCCTACTGTGGAATTGTTCTGAGCTGCGTTTGGGGGACAGTGTCTCTGGATTTCATCGAGGGATGCTGGCACTCTGATGAGGTCCATGACTGTTGTTCTGCATGGATGTGGTGGGTAACCCTGTGTGCCGCTCCCCACCTTAATGCTGAAAGAACCCTTTCTCTGGTAAACACTGGTCATTGTGATAGAGGCATGGAATGCTTACCCTAAAGTTAGAGGCCCACTCACTTCTCTCTTCATTTTTTTAGATGGGAAACAGGCTCAGGGAGAAAGTCAAGTGACTTGCCTAAGGACATACGAAGTGGGGGCCGATCCAGAACTCAGAACAAACTGCCTGCCGTACATTGATGGATGATGCTGGGCTCTGAGGGAGATGACGGCCCCTTGGTTAGAACTAGGCACGTGAAGGACCCCCTGGTGGGGACCAGGAGATTCCTGGCTCTTGACTCCTTTTCCCAGCATGGGCATGTGGAAGGCGGTGAAGGGAAAGATTATGGCTGAAGGTCAGGGGGTAACAGGCTGGAGTCCCGATGGCAAGCAGCTGGGCTGAGGCACGAACTCAGGTCTGCTTCCTCCTTTCTGGTGATTCCAGAGATGAGGAGGCAGGGAAAGAACTTACAACAGACGGGGGACCAGAGGACTTTGGAATGGGCGCAAGGGGCCCAGCTCTTAGCAAATGAGGGGGAAACGTCTTCTACTCTGAGGGAACATTATTTACAAAAACAGAGCAGGGACAGGTCCTACCCGGGTGGACCCTGGCTCACATTTTTTTGGCCATGACTGCTCATACCAATTCATGTTTCTAAGACAACTGGGGAATCAAGTAGGAACAACATGAATGGTGATAAGAGGTGGTTGCTGCAGCCTGGGCCAAGCCAGACGAGTTGAGCTCAAAGATCAGACGTTTTGAGGCCAGCTCTAAATTTAGAGTCCAATTTCTGAGGGAGCCAAAATGAGCTCTCTGTGCATGAAGTGTGTCAGAAGAATAGAAGATACAGATCCCAAGGAGCAACTAGTACAGAGGGGGTGGGGAGCCCCCTTTCAGCCAGAGATGTTAAGAATGAGATCAACCAGGCTCTTTAAAAAAAAAAAAAAACAACCTCAGTATCTTTTCAAAGTAAGAGCTTTGAGAAAACTGCATGTCCCAACCTCTTTTCTCACTTCCCTGCTGCTTTTTAAAACATTTATCACTCAGAAAGGCCCTCAGAGCAACTCAGTGTATATGCGGAGGTGGCAAAACTCCATCCCATTTCCCTGTTCACACCCAGCCCCCATGTACCCCCGATGGACCAGGGCTCATGCCCTGTGAGTGAGCTCCTCGCAGTGGGAAGAGTGCAAGTTACCCCCCAGGGCGGGCTCTCCAAGTCATCACCTCATTGGACAATTCATGACCTTGACGCCCACGCCATGCTAATATGAATGTGTCCCACAGATTAGTCCCAGGAGCCCCATCTTTTCTGGTTCCTCCCACAAACATGCCCATTGTGCTTGAATGGACTAGGGATCTAAAGGCCTGGACTCCTGGGTGTCCCCTCCACTTATGCCCACTGACCTCTCACCCTCTGCCTTTGCCATTTGCCTTGCTAAGAGATGCTGGAGCATTAACCTCTTAGAGACAGAGTCTCCTCATCTGTAAACACCATGTTGTCAAATTGTGTCAAATCCCCCCTGTGTTTCCTGCATTCATACCCTCTACCCCCACGTCTGCTATCTGTCTAGGTCAGGTCTCCATCACTCCCGCAAGAGTCTCCCCACCCACTGGGCTGTCTCCATTCATCCAGCATACACAGGGCTGGCTCAGTTCCTCTAAAGCACAGTCCTGATCAAATCACCCTTCTGCTCCAAATCTTCCCATAGTTTCTGCAAGACCACAGGCCCAAACAGTCTAGCCTGGTTTTGAAGGTCATCCAGTCTGGCCCCAGCCTATCTTTTTTTGCCTCATTCTTGCCTATCAGCAAACTGGACAATCACATTTCAGGTTTCCATGTCTCTGCACCCTGACTCATATGCATCATGTCACCTGAAATGTCTTTCTCCACACTTGGGCATGTCTGACCTTTACCCTTCGGGCCTCCCGTAACTGTATGACATTGAACAAGTTATTTAAACCCTGTGTCTGCATGTCTGCATAAGACTGTTTCCAAAGACAGCCACAGCAATTCCTTCCATCCTGCTGGCCTGTGCAATGTGACTGCCGCTCCTCCCACATCAGTGTCCCTTCCACTTGAACCTGGGCTGGCTCTGTGACATTCACTGACCAATTGACTGTGGTAGACATGATGCTGTGTCACTTGCAGCTTCCGTGTCTGCGCTCTGGGAAGCTGACTGCGCTGTGAAGTCCCACTATCCTGATGGAGAAGGAGGTCACATAAAGGACAACAGAAGTGCCTCAGCTAACAGCCAGCCCTGAGGCCCCACTCATGTAACAGGGTCATCTTGATCCTCTAGCTCCAGGCGAAGGCCTGGCTAACATTGTGGAGCAGAGAGGTGCTGTCCCTGAGAAGCCCTGTCTGAATTCCTGACCCATCAAATAGTGACAAAATAAAATGATTCTGCTTAATCCACTACATTTGGGAGTAGATTCCATGCAGCACTAGGTAAAGGAAACAGTGTCTTTATGGACATATTAATGGAGATATTAATGGTCTCCTGCCTCACAGAAGGGCTGGGTGGATCACACAGTGCAATCTATGTAAAGCACTTAGAAGAGTGTCAGCATGTTGCAAGTGCTCAATGAACTTCAGCTCCGCACAACCTGCAGGTACCTTACTTAATTATTTCTTCTTCATCCCCTAGCTCCTCCTGCCAACAGTGCCTGGCATTTAGTAGCTACCCAGTAAACCCAGCTGAATGTCAAATGTCCCTTCTTCATTAAGCCTTCTTGGATTACCTTTCATCAAAAGAGATTACTCTCCCTTTTCTGACTCCTGCTGCACTTTATCAACACGTCCCTCCTGCCACATAGATTACATTCAGCCCTGAGCTCTAGCTCGTAGTCTCCTTGGTAGACTCTGAGCTCCTTAAAGGAAATAACATTGCCCATAATACATAACTCATTGCTGAATGAATGAATGTATGAAAAATGGGAATAATGCTACCTGCTCTATCAGCCCATGCAGGCCTATTGTAATTCAAAAAGAGATGAATAGACAAGTCCTCAGGCACCTCTAGGCTTTCTCTGGAGGAGCATATCTAGCTGCATTTCTGCTGCTTCTGTGTCTTCTGGTCCCAAGAGTGTGAGGTTTATTCTTTAGGACAGAAGAGATGCCAGTACAGGACTCCTGGAGGAATTCTCCCATTTCCTGTCCTTAGAGCTGGCTGACTTCCTCACTCTGGAAGCATAGGGTGTGAAGTCCCAGACCTGGGAAGGAACTGATGACCATTCAAGTCTGTTCCCATGCTGACACATGCCTAAAGTTCCACCACTAGATGAAAAGTAGCTGATTCCCAAGCCATGATTACATCAGATACCAGTTTAATAACTCTAAGACTTGCCTGGTCCAAAGACACAGTAAGAGATGAAAGAATGCAGGATTCCATCTGGTTCAAAGATCGTTAGCTTTAGATAGAAATCACTCGATTAATCCTAAAAGCCAAAAACATGCAACATTAAATCAGACAGTAGTTTCCTGGGGAGGGGGTGTAACATACAACTTAGATCCGGGCATCCTAGGCCATGTGCCACCACCTTTGAATTGTGGGGTCACTGACACAGCAATGATAGACAGCACAGAGTAGATGTTCTATAATCTCAAAAACCCCAAAACGAACTGAAATGAATATTATAGTTTCCTTGGTAAGTGAGCATCTGTAAAGATTTAAAATTAAGTATAGAAAGTTAAAGTGAATCCAAATCATAGTATTAATGTTTTTATGTAAAAGAATCTGTACACTTTTGGTATTTATGCTATTTATAGCTCAGTAGGATTTGGCCTAGAGAAAAAAATCTTGAAATTCCAATTGAAAATTAGCTAAGTGAATAATTGATTCATATTTATAATTTTTTGGGGGGGGGCAGTTCTTTATTTTTATTTATTTTATTTATTTTTTTTGAATTTTTTTAAATATAATTTATTTTATTATCATTAATCTACAATTACATGTGCAATATTATGGTTATTAAACTACCCCTTCATCAGGGCCCCCAACAACCCCATTACAGTCACTGTCCATCAGCGTAGTGAGATGCTATAGAATCACTACTTGTCTTCTCTGAGTTGTACAGCCCTCCCCGTGCCCCCCCAACATTATACCTGCTAATCATAATGCCCCTTTTTCCCTCTTATCCCCCCCTTCCCACCCATTTTCCCCAGTCCCTTTCCCTTTGGTAACTATTAGTCCGTTCTTGGGTTCTGTGAGTCTGCTGCTGTTTTGTTCCTTCAGTATTTTTTCTTTGTTCTTATACTCCACATATGAGTGAAATCATTTGATACTTGTCTTTTTCGGCTTGGCTTATTTCACTGAGCATAATACCCTCTAGCTCCATCCATGTTGTTGCAAATGGTAGGATTTGTTTTCTTCTTATGGCTGAATAATATTCCATTGTGTATATGTACCACATCTTCTTTATCCATTCATCTACTGATGGACACTTAGGTTGCTTCCATTTCTTGGCTATTGTAAATAGTGCTGCAATAAACATAGGGGTGCATCTGTCTTTTTCAAACTGGGCTGCTGCATTCTTAGGGTAAATTCCTAGGAGTGGAATTCCTGGGTCAAATGGTATTTCTATTTTGAGTTTTTTGAGGAACCTCCATACTGCTTTCCACAATGGTTGAACTAATTTGCAGTCCCACCAGCAGTGTAGGAGGGTTCCCTTTTCTCCACATCCTCGCCAACATTTGTTGTTGTTTGTGTTTTGGATGTTGGCCATCCTCACTGGTGTGAGGTGATATCTCATTGTGGTTTTAATCTGCATTTCTCTGATGATTAGCGATGTGGAGCATCTTTTCATGTGCCTGTTGGCCATCTGAATTTCTTCTTTGGAGAAGTGTCTATTCATGTCCTCTGCCCATTTCTTAATTGGATTATTTGCTTTCTGTTTGTTAAGGTGCATGAGTTCTTTATATATTTTGGATGTCAACCCTTTATCAGATACGTTTTTTATGAATATATTCTCCCATACTGTAGGATGTCTTTTTGTTCTACTGATGGTGTCCTTTGCTGTACAGAAGCTTTTCAGCTTGATATAGTCCCACTTGTTCATTTTTGCTTTTGTTTCCCTTGCCCGGGGAGATATGTTCATGAAGAAGTTGCTCATGTTTATGTCCAAGAGATTTTTGCCTATGTTTTTTTCTAAGAGTTTTATGGTTTCATGACTTACATTCAGGTCTTTGATCCACCTTGAGTTTACCTTTGTGTATGGGGCTAGACAGTAGTCCAGTTTCATTCTCTTACATGTAGCTGTCCAGTTTTTCCAACACCAGCTGCTGAAGAGGCTGTCATGTCCCCATTGTATATCCAAGGCACTTTTATCAAATATTAATTGACTGTATATGTTTGGGTTAATGTTTGGATTTTCTATTCTGTTCCACTGGTCTGTGGGTCTGTTTTTGTGCCAATACCAAATTGTCTTGATTACTGTGGCTTTGTAGTAGAGCTTGAAGTCAGGGAGTGTAATTCCCCCTGTTTTATTCCTCCTTCTCAGGATTGCTTTGGCTATTCGGGGTCTTTTGTGGTTCCATATGAATTTTAGAATTATTTGTTCCAGTTCATTGAAGAAAGCTGTTGGTAGTTTGATAGGGATTGCATTGAATCTGTAGATTGCTTTAGGTAGTATAGCCATTTTGACAATATTTATTCTTCCTAGCCAAGAGCATGGGATGCATTTCCATTTGTTAGTGTCCTCTTTAATTTCTCTTAGGAGTGTCTTGTAGTTTTCAGAGTACAGGTCTTTCACTTCCTTCGTTAGGTTTATTCCTAGGTATTTTATTCTTTTTGATGCAATTGTGAATGGAATTGTTTTTCTGATTTCTCTTTCTGTTAGTTCATCATTAGTGTATAGGAAAGCAACAGATTTCTGTGTGTTAATTTTGTATCCTGCAACTTTGCTGAATTCAGATATTAGTTCTAGTAGTTTTGGAATGGAATCTTTAGGGTTTTTTATGTACAGTATCATGTCATCTGCAAATAGTGACAATTTGACTTCTTCTTTACCAATCTGGATGCCTTGTATGTCTTTGTTTTGTCTGATTGCTGGCTAGGACCTCCAGTACTATGTTGAATAACAGTGGAGAGAGTGGGCATCCCTGTCTTGTTCCCGATCTTAGATGAAAAGCTTTCAGCTTCTCGCCTTTAAGTATGATGTTAGCTGTGGGTTTGTCATATATAGCCTTTATGATGTTGAGGTACTTGCCATCTATACCCATTTTGTTGAGAGTTTTAATCAGGAATGGATGCTGAATTTTGTCAAATGCTTTTTCAGCATCTATGGAGATGATCATGTGGTTTTTGTTCTTCTTTTTGTTGATGTGGTGGATGATGTTGATGGATTTTCGAATGTTGTTCCATCCTTGCATCCCTGGGATGAATCCCACTTGATCATGGTGTATGATCCTCTTGATGTATTTTTGAATTTGGTTTGCTAATATTTTATTGAGTATTTTTGCATCTGTGTTCATCAGGGATATTGGTCTGTAATTTTCTTTTTTGGTGAGGTCTTTGCCCGGTTTTGGTATTAGAGTGATGCTGGCTTCATAGAATGAGTTTGGAAGTATTCCCTCCTCTTCTATTTTTTGGAAAAGTTTAAGGAGACTGGGTGTTATTTCTTCTCTATATGTCTGGTAGTATTCAGACATGAATCCATCTGGTCCAGGGGTTTTGTTCTTGGGTAGTTTTGGATTTCCAATTCAATTTCATTGCTGTTGATTGATCTGTTTAGTTTTTCTGTTTCTTGCTTGGTCAGTCTTGGAAGGTTGTATTTTTCTAAGAAGTTGTCCATTTCTTCTATGTTTTCCAGCTTGTTAGCATATAGATTCTTATACTATTCTCTTATAATTCTTTGTATTTCTGTTGGGTCCATTGTTATTTTTCCTTTCTCATTTCAGATTCTGTTTATGTGTGTAGATTCTCTTTTTCTCTTAATGAGTTTGGCTAGGGGTTTATCTATTTTGTTTATTTTTTCAAAAACCCTCTCTTGGTTTCATTGATTTTTTTCTATTGTTTTATTCTTCTCAATTTTATTTATTTCTTCTCTGATCTTTATTATGTGCCTCTTTCTGGTGATGTTGGGCGTCATTTGTTCTTCTTTTTCCAATTTCAGTAATTGTGTCTTTAGACTACTCATTTGGGAATGTTCTTCCTTCTTTAAATAGGCCTGGATTGCAATACACTTTCCTCTTAGAACTGCCTTTGC